>JAULKK010261757.1:0-15163 GCA_032355705.1 Rubia peregrina
GCACCGTGGGCAGACATTGTCTGATGATCGACACCAGTGTTGGCGGAAACCCCATCTGTTCTAGCGTCCTCAACACAAAGATCCATTATATCCTGTCAAAAGCCTTGCTCATGTCTAGCTTGATGCTCATCTCGCCTTTACGCCCCTTCGTCTACACCTTCATAGCATGATGAATCTCGTGAGCCACTAGAACATTGTCTATTATCAATCTCCCAGGGATGAAAGCTGACTGTGATGGCGAGATGATGCTTCCAATGATCGGCCGAACCCTATTCGCCACCACCTATGATGCCAGATGGTACACCACATTGCACAAGCTAACTGGCCTGAACTGTGTGATGAGTTCAGGTTGTGGAACTTTCGGTAACAGGACAATATGAGTATAGTTCACCTTGGGGTTCAGATCACTCCCATTCAGAAAATCCAGAACACAAGCAACGACATCTCTCTTAATTACATGCAAGAATTTTTTTTGAGAGAATATGGGACTCATACCGTCAGGCCCAGGGGCCATAAGTGGATGCTTCACCGCTTTTGTAACCTCTGGCTCAATTTAGGGCCTAGAAAGACATTCCGCCATTTCTGACGTTACTTTCCTAGGCATACGATTCAGAACCTGCATTATCTTCCGTTCGTCCGGCTCGGATGAGGAGAACAAGCCTCCGAAGTAATCCCCTATTATCTTTTTCCATGCTGGCAACATCACTCCGCAGCAAATGAGACGCGTCCTTTAGCCCCTTTATATGATTTCTCGCCCTCCGATTTGTAGCAAAACGGTGGAAAATCTAGTGTTTTTGTCGGCTTCTCTGTACCAGTGCTGCTTTGCTCTCTGCCTCCACTTGATCCCCTCCGCCTCTTGTAGAAAACTGTAAAAGGTTAGAACGAAAAAAATCAAGTATATTTGGAACATACAAATCAAGTATTTGAACATAAAGTTCAATCTTTTCTTTAAAAAAAAAATCAAAGATCAATTCACAAATTTTTTTATTTTAACCAAAACTAGCATTATCGTTCATGTGGATTTGACCTTGAGCACCAAAAATCTTCTTCTTGCATGCATTGCACTTGCCCAGGTAAGTTCTTCTTTCTTTGACGTCAAAGGGAGGCGCTGATGTAAAGGCACTTGATTTTTGCCATGGTTTGAGCTGATTGAAGAAACGGAAATAACAGTGAGCTGAATAAAGAAGCGGCAAGAACACTGAGCTGAATGAAGAAACTGCAAGAACAGTGTGAGAGCAAAAACTGTCTGATGGTTTGATTTTCTTGTACTTTACTATACAATAAATAATATTATCTATGTTGTACTATTCAAATTATTTAATAAAAAGGCTTTGAAAAAATTATTAATGAAACGGATATTCATAGAAAAAATTTCAACGAAGAAGATGAGGGTTGACAAATAGGGGAAGCAAGAGTGGGATTCAAAGTCAAAGGGAGTAAGGTATATTGAGAATGATGAAGTTTATGTAAACCACAGTGTCAAAATGAAAGTAAATACCCCGGTTGATAGGAAAATGCGAACAATCCTTATTATGTGGTGCTTTACGAAAAGTAATTACAGTAAACCCATGAAGAAAAAAAAGGGAAAATGAAATTTACCATCAAACCCAAAAAAGAGAAGAGAAGAGAATGGTTGTAGAATGCGAATACGATTACATCAATTAAAATCTAAGTTCTAAAGCTAATTGCTACCCATCTCAATCATACCTTTTAATGCTAATTAACCTCATAATAACTAAATTTAATATCAGAGTTCTAAAATTGATTGCTACTCATCTCAATCATACCTTTTATATGCTAATCAACCTTATAACCACCAAAATTAAGAACTTAGTTCTAAAACTGATTTAGTTGGTTATAAAAATCTGTTAGCAGGAGGTTGATATAAAAAAATCTTACCTTTTATATGCTACTCAACCTCTTGCCAACAGATTCGTATAACCAACTAACTGTGCCAACAACTTCTAGTTAGTCAGGCTTAAGTCCTGCCCGTCTTAGTCTGTTAAGCCAGACACACTCTCTTACATTCGACAAAAACATTTGGTCATTTTGCTCATGAAACTATAATTACTCATGGACTCTTTTCATAAAAATTTAAAAATAATAATAAAAGGTCACATATGGGCTCAGAGACCCACTGCATTTGGGCTAAAAAAATGAGTAGAAAATCATATCAAATATATATTTTCTTGAAAAACATAATTCCACAGACTTCCGGCTAGCACTGTATTTTTAATATAGTCCTAATTAAAATGGAATTCCATCCGCAGTATATTGGGGCTGAAAATCACAATAAAATTATCATTTTTGCAAAAAAAAATAAAAAAAAATTAAAAGAAGAGCATATGTGTTCAGTCAATATCTTATTCCATTCCACTATTTCATTAGTCAAGATCTCCTCATCCCACTAAAAAATCATCAATTTACTTATATGAATTAAGCTCTTAAGAGTTTCAGCAAGAAGTATTCCTTCACTGTTAATTTTCACCTCTAAAAGGAAACTTTTCCGATCTTTAAGAGCAAACATGTTGTTCATCTTAAATCGTAATTTACCGTTGCTTTCGATTGAATTTTTCTGACCTAAAACATTATTTAGAAACAAAGGAGAATAGAAAAAGAAAACTTTCGTAGAAGAAGTCAGTTTAAAAAGATATCCTTAGAGGACTAAAATTGGTCTGAAGGAGACCCAAATCATACATATATTCTAATCACATGAAAACTATAATTTTCTTGAATGCGTCCAGAGGCCCAAATCACATACACATGCCAAAATCATAATAAAATTATCAATTTTGCATAAAAAATGATAAGAAGAGCGTATGAGCACCAAAAAAATAAATCTTTGATTCTCAAATCACAAAATCTTTATCAAAACTAACATCTTCATTCATGTGGATTGGACCTTGAGCACCAAAAACCTTCGACTTGCATGCATTGCACTTGCCCAGGTAATTCCCATTCCCGTTGACCTCAGAGGGAGGCGCGGATGTAAAACACTTGATTTCTGTCATGGTTTGAGCTGAATGAAGAAACGGCAAGAACAGTGAGTTGAATGAAGAAACAACAAGAAAATTGAGCTGAAGAATGAGAACAATTTTTTTATGATTTGATTTTCTTTTACTATAATATACAATAATTAATATTATCTACAGTGTACTATTCAAAATATTTACTAAAAGGGATCTGAAAATTAGTAATGAAATAGAAACAAAATTTCAACGAAGAAGAGGAGAATTGACAAACACAGGAAGGAAGAGTGAGTTTCAAAGTCAAAGGGAGTAAAGTAGATTAAAAACGATGAAATTTTTGTAAACTAGTGTGTCAAAATTACAGTGAATACCCTCGGTTAATAGTAAAATGCAAACAATCCTTATTATATGATATTTTGCAAAAAAAGTATTGTATTTAACCCATAAAGAGAAAAGGGAAAGAGGAAATTTACCATCAAACCCAAAAAGAGATTACATCAATTAAGATACGAGTTCTAAAACTAATTGTTACTCATCTCAATCATACATTTTATATGCTAATTAGCCTCATAATAACTAAATTTTAGATCTGAGTTCTAAAACTGATTGTTACTCATACCAATCATAACATTTTATATGCTAATTAACCTCATAATAACCAAAATTAAGATATGAATTCTAAAACTTATAAAAGAATCTGTTAGCAGGAGGTTCATATAACAATCATACCTTTTATATGCTAATCAACCTCCTACTAACTGATTCTTATAACCAACTAAATGTGCCAACAACTTCTAGTTATATAGGCTTAAGTCTAGCTCGTTCTTAGTCTGTTAAGCCAACTGCACCTTCTTGCATTCGGCGAGGCCATTTGGTCTTTTTGCTTATGACACTATAATTACTCATGGACTCTTTTCATAAAAAGTTAAAACAAATAATAAAAGATCACATATGGGCTTAGAGACCCGAATCATATACACTCTATTTGGGCTAAAATAAAGAAGAGAAGAAAATCACAATAAATATATCATTTTCTTGAAAAAACATAATTCCGGCCAGCACTATAATTGTACTATAGTCTTCATTAAAACGAAATTCCAGCCACACTATATTTGGGCTAAAAATCACAATAAATTATCATTTTTGCAAAAAAAATAAAAACAAGAAATTAAAATAAGAGCATATGGGCTCAGTCAATATCTTATGCTATTCTACTCTTTTATTATTTAATATCTCCTTGTCCCACTAAAATATCTTCAATTTACTTATATGAATTAAGCTTTTAAGAATTTCACCAAGTATTCCTTCACTGTTCATTTTCACCTCTGAAAGAAAACTTTCCTTATCTTCAAGAGCAACATGTTGTTCATCTTAAAATGCAATTTACCATTGCCTTCGATTGAAATTTTTGGGCGAGAAACATTATTTAGAAACAAAGGAGAATACGGGGAAAAAGTTTTATAGAAGAAGCTGATTTAAGAGAATATCCTTAGAGAACCAAAATTATTCCGAAGGAGACCAAAATCATACATATATTCAAATCACATTAAAACTATAATTTTCATGAATGTGCTCAAAGGCTCCAATCACATACAAATAACCAAATCATAATAAAATTATCAATTTTGCAACAAAAAAAGAGATGAAAAGTAGAGCATATGGGCTCAAATTCCTAAATGAAAAATAAAAATCAAATGGCCATACCACTTGTCGGCCTCTTGGGCTGCCTGGATAGTGGTTTGGCTCATCTTGTTCTTGTTGTTTTCAACCCTCCTTTTCCCATTAGCCTAAATTTACAAATCAAAACAAGATTAGTTAAACAATTTTAATTTTAGAACTGATTTTTATTCCTATTTTAAAAGGTTAGAACGGGAAAAAATGTATTTGGAAGATACAAATAGAGTATTTGAACATAAAGATTGATCTTTTATTTTAAAATATCAAAATTTTGAATCTCAAAACACATAATCTTTTATTTTTATCAAAACTAACCTCTTCATTCATGTGGATTTGACCTTGAGCACCAAAAACCTTCTTCTTGCATGTATTGCACTTTTCCAAGTAATTCACACTTCGTTGACGTCAGAGGGAGGCGTAGATGTAAAGCACTTGATTATTGCCATGCATTGAGTTGAATGAAGAAATGGCAAGAACATTGAGTTGAATGAAGAAACGGCAAGAACACTGAGCTGGAGAATGAGAGAAAAAACCTTCTGATGGTTTAATTTTCTTGTACTATACTATACAACAATTAATATTATCTATGTTCTACTATTCAAATTAATTACTAACAGGGGCTCTGAAAATTAGTAAGGAAACGGAAATTCATAGAAACAAAAATTCAATGAAGAAGAGAGGGATTTGCAAATAGAGGAAGGAAGAGTGGGATTCAAAGTCAAAGGGAATAAAGTAGATTGAAAACGATAACATTTTTGTGAACCAAGGTGTCAAAATTACAGTGAATACCCCCGGTTGATAGCAGAATTCAAACAATTCATATTGGATGGTGTTTTGCGAAAAGTAATTGCAATTAACCCATAAAGAGAAAAAAGGGAAAGGAAATTTACCATCAAACCTAGAAAGAGAAGAAAATAATGGCTATAGAATATAACTACGATTACATCAATTAAGATCTAAGTTCTAAAACTGATTGCTACTAATCTCAGTCATATCTTTATATGCTAATCAACCTCATAATAACCAAATTTAAGATCTGAGTTCTAAAACGGATTGTTACTCATCTCAATCATTTCGTTTATTTGCTAATCAACCTCATACTAACAAAAATTAAGATCCAAGCTCTAAAACTGATTTAGTTAGTCATAAGAATATGTTAGCAGGAGGTTGATATAGCAATCATACCTTTTATATGCTAATCAACCTCCAGCTAACAGGTTCTTATAACCAACTAATTGTGCCTACAACTTACAGTTAGTTAGGTTTAAGTCCACCCCGTTCTTAGTATGTTAACCCAGTTGCACCTTCTTACATTCGACAAGACCATTTGGTCATTTTGCTCATGACACTATAATTACTAATGGAGTCTTTTCATAAAGAGTTAAACAAATAATAAAATATCACACATGGGATCAGAGACCCGAATCCTATACACTGTGTTTGGGATAAAAAAGAAGAGTAGAAAATCACAATAAATCTATTATTTTGTTGAAAAAATAAAACTATCATTTTCTTGAAAAACATAATTCCACAGAATTTCGGCCAGCAACATATTTTTATTATAGTTCTGATTAAAACATAATTCCGCCCATACTATATTGGTTTGAAAATCACAATAAAATTATCAATTTTTCAAAATAAAAATAAAAACAAAATATTAAAAGAAGAACATATTGGCTTAGTCAATATCTTATGCCATGCTACTCTTTTATTAGTCAATATCTGCACATCCCACTAAAAAATCTTCAATTTACTTATATGAATCAAACTTTTAAGAGTTTCAATAAGAATTATTCCTTCACTGTTCATTTTCACTCTAAAAGCAAACTTTCCTTATCTTTATGAGCAAACATGTTGTTCATCTTAAAATGTAATTTACCATTACGTTTGATTGAATTTTTCCAATTAGAAATACTATTTAGAAACAAAGGAGAATAGAAAACAAAAGTTTCGTGGAAGAAATCAATTTGAAATAAAATAATTCTCATTTTTATAAAATAAAATAATATCCTTAGAGGACTAAAATTGGTCTAAAGGAGGCCCAAATCATACATATATTCAAGTCACATTAAAACCATAAATACCTCAAATGGGCTCAAAGTCCCAAATCACATACACATACCCAAATCATAACAAAATTATCATATATTTTTTGCAAAAAAAGAGGAAATGAAAAGAAGAGCATATGTGTTCAAAGGCCCAAATCAAAAATAAAAATTAAATGGACATACCACATGTTGGCCTCTTGTGCTACTTGGATGGTGGCTTGGATCATCTTGTTCTTGTGGCTCTCCGCCTCCTTTTCCCATTAGTCTAAATTCACAAATCAAAACAAGATTAATTACAAAATTTTATTTTCAAAATTGATTTTTGCACCTATTTTAAAAGTTTAGAACAAAGAAAAAATGTATTTGGAAGATCCAATTCAAGTATTTGAACATAAAGATTAATCTTTTTTATTAAAAATCAAATTTTTGAATCTCAAATCACAAAGGATTCTATTTTTACCAAAACTAACATCTTCATCATGTGGGTTTGACCTTGATCACCAATCTCTTTGCTGCCTACTCGGGCAAAAGAATCAATTTTCAGAAGTCTGCACTGCTTGTTAGCCCAAACACAGATCCGAGAATAAAGTAGTGCCTTAGCCAGGCATTCAGAGTGTTTGCTGATTTACTCAAAGAAAACTTCATTTGCCATGATATGGATTTCACAGGGCCAAAAGTGGAAATTTTCAACAAATTAATCGAAAGGGTGAAGGCAAAAACTTCAATATGGAAGACCGGGGATCTGTCGGTAATGGGAGAGGTTACCCTCAGTAAACATGTATTAGCATCGACAACCCAATACACCCTCAGTACTTTCCGAATACTGTCAACAGTGGCAAAAAAGATTAACAGTCATCTAGCCAATTTTATTTGGGCTGGGTATACAGACGGAAGAGGTATACATTGGAAATCATGGAACTCGATGTGCCATTCCAAATTGCAGGGAGAACTAGGAATGCGTTCCACGGAACAGATGAACCAAGCTTTTCTCATAAAATTAGCATGGAAGCTAATCACAAAAAGGGAGTCTTTTTTCCCTAAACTTTTTCTCAGCAAGTACTGCAGCAAAGAAGAATGCCAGAATGTCAAATTGAAGCAAGAATCAACGTGGGGATGGAGAGGAGTCCTGTGAAGAAGAGACCTAATCAATAAAGGGCTCAAATAGCAGGTGGTCGATGGCCAGAGAATAGATATCCAAGATGAGTGGATACCAAATCATAATAACCCAATAAATCATGGCAGGAAATTCTTACCCCTTCTTGGTTTTAAAGTCAGCCATCTGATTGACGGGAATAAGAAATGGTGCATGCCTTTGTTAAGATTATTTTTCAGTCCGAAAATAGCAAATGACGTTGCAGATATTCATGTCCCGCTCGCACCTCTTGGATAGAAGGATTACCAAATTAGGGAAAAGGATTGGCTTGGGAATTACACAGTCAAAAGTGGATACCACAAGGCTTGGAATGAAAAAGATCAACATAAACCAACAAGCTCTGCGGGATCGGGTAACTCGCAGGTCAAAAGACACTTATGGAAGAAGCTGTGGAACTCCAGGGTCCAAGAGAAAGTGAAATTTTTGGTGTGGAGATTGGCACGAAATGCAACGTCCACAGGACTGGCTATGAGGAAAATAAATATGGAGGTCTCATCATTATGCCAAATGTGTCACTCTCATTTGGAAACACCAACACATATGGTACTAGAGTGCGATATCTCAAGAAGAGTCTGGAGAACCTCAAGACTGGGTTTTTATTTCCAATAGGGAAATCCGATCAAACTCAATAGCTGGCTAAAGGAATGGTTCTCTGTATAACAAGGATATCAACCTCACATGTATAATCATATGGGCAATCAAGTGTATGCAAAATAAAACAACAATAGAGCAACAACAAATCTCCGTGGAAACCGTCCTTGCCATCATAAGAGCATCACGGGATGATGAACTAGTTTCAAAAAAGGTAAATCCCAATATGGAACGGGAAGATTTGGAACAAATGATGAATCAAGCGCAAGTCAGAGGCCAAAACAGGCCACTGTAGGTGATATTATTTTGATATGGCACACACAGGATGGGCATCTAAATCCCATTTACTCAAGTTGGACACGCATTGACACAGATGCGGCTTTCATATGTTAATAAAGAAATGCGGCTGCAGCATGGTGGGCTATGCAAGGTGAAGGGGAATGTAGCTGGCAAGATTTTCGGAAGATACGAGCTTTTTTGGCAGTTCAGGCAGAACTCGTGGCAATTCATGAAGCGATGGCAGAGGGAAGGAACAGCGGTCTCACAAATATATGTGTTCGAACGGATTGCAAAATGGCGCTCAACCATATCTACAACTTCCCAAATGTTCCTTTAGGACTAAAGGGACTTTTCAGGTCTATCATAATACTAGGCATTGGTGTTCAATAGATTACATATAATCAAAGTTCCAAGAAAAATTGTAATGAAGGCCCATAATCAGGCACAGTAAGTATTACATAATGGTAATCACCATTACTATATGAAAATATAAGCGCTCGACTAATTGTTTTTTTAAAAAAAATCTTATTCTTGCATGTATTGCACTTGCCCAGGTAATTTCCCCTCGTGTGGAACAAAGTCTTGTATAAGATGATCTCACAGTGAGACCATGGATTAAATTATAAAGAATTTAGCATGGAGTTTTTTTATTTAATTTTTAAAAGTTCAGGGGCTAGGTGTGTAATTTAGTTAATTTACATTTAACTCTAGGTATAAATATTAATATTTTATCTTGTTCTCTCACATCTCTCTCCCCGTTTATGAAATCGCTCTGATTCTCTCTCTTTTTCTCTCTGATCTTCAGATTTCAACCGCTCATCTAGTTCGATTCGACTACACCTTCTCTCCATTTTCTTCCATATTTCTCTTGCACCGTGATTCACAAGGAACACAGGGAAGTTGTGCTTCATTTTTCGATGATTTTGATGGTTTTAGCTTCGATTCTAGCAATCTAACACGATTCTACCTTCGTTTTATGTTTATCTTCGCAGATAATGTCTTCGCTATGGTTTTTTTATGAATCTTTTGTTGTATTTTTTATTTTTGTTTACTTCCTTTGGTTCATGTGATATTCTAGGGTTTGTGCAAGTTATATTGAGTAGTATTTGGGGATTTCTCTGTTTTATTTTGTGAGTTGTTCTTATGCGTTCGTGCTAATATTGGTGTTGTTGTTGTTGTTTCTTAGATGTCTAAGAAGACTTGCCTCACTGTTGCTGCAATCGAGAAGAAAGGAGAATCTGTAAGTTTTCTTAATTTTCAGCAATGATGTTTTAGATACTGTTATTGATGTTTCTCGTTTTCTATTTGATGTTTCATGCTTTAGGTTTTAAGTATTGTTATTTGTGTCGGTGTGATGTTTTAATTTCAGCGTCTGATGTTTGTGGTGTTTTCATGCTTAAGTGTGCAATTGAAGTTTAATTTTGATTGTGTGTGATATCTTAGGGTTTTATTAAAAAATTTGCTAATTTTTGTGTTGTTGTTTCTTAGGGCTAAGAACACTTGCCCACTGTTGTTGCAATCGAGAAGAAAAGAGGATCTGTAGATGTGATGTTTTAGATACTATTGTTGATGTTTTTGGTTTTATGTTTTATGTTTGATGTTTAGGTTTTAAATACTGTTATTTGTGTTTGGTGTGATGTTTTAATTTCAGTGTTCGATACTCGTGGTCTTTTCATGTTTAAGTGTGCAATTGATGTCCAATTTTGATTGTGTGTGATATCTTAGGGTTTTGTTTTGATTGTGTGTGATATCTTAGGGTTTTGTTACTATTTGTGTTAATTTTTATGTTGTTGTTGTTTCTTAGATGTAGGAACTGTAAGTTTTCTTTTTTTAGTTGTGATATTTTAGATACTATTGTTGGTGTTTGTGGTTCTATCTTTGATCTTTCATGTTTAAACTCTAAATATCATTATGTGTGTTGGTGTAGTGTTATAATATCAGTGTTTGATACTTGTGGTATTTTCATATTTAAGTATGCAACATATGTTCAGTTTTCTTCTTTCGATATTTTAGTGTGTGCTGTTGTTTTTAAATTTTGATATTGATGTTTCAAATACTGTATTTGATGTTTCTTAATGTAGTTGTCAGTGATGTTATGTATACTATTGTGATGTTTTAATTACAGGTGTTGATATTTTTGTTACTGTATGTGATGGTTTATATTATTTCACTGGAATACTTTCTATGTTAGAGCTCTACGATGCTATTGATGAGCTAATAAAAAATGGTATGAGGAACCATGCTCTGAGATGTTCCCTTGAACAGAGAACTGTAGTCGACCTTTGATCTGTGCGTTAAGGGAGTATGAGAGTCATCCTCTTCAAAACCATTAGGAGAAGGCAAGTTTGTGGAAAAATCAACAGCGAAGGAAGAAAATTGGAAAAATAGAATTTGATTGTTTAGCATGTATTATTTGACATTGATTTTTCAGTTATGATGGTTGATTGTTAGTGTTGAGGCGCTTGATTGTTAGTGATGTTTTCGATTGATTTGAATTTTTCCACTTTTATGTTAGCAATTTTTCAGGGCACATGAACCCTTTTGTAATGAATGATGTTCGATGGTTCAATAGTTATGGAGATTGATATTTTCACATGGTAATGTAAACGTTCAAATTAAAGCTTGCCACTTTTATATGCTAATTTTATATGATTTATTGAATTCCTTCAATTTTGAGTTGTCAGTGAATGATGTTTTATGTATTGTTCATCTATAATATACATAAAGGGATACATATCATCTTATATCTTTAAATTATCATGTAATAAAAATAATATTAGTGGATAAAAGTGGAACGTCAAAATAGTTTTTCAAATGCAACAACAGTGGAATGTATATTTTCAACACTAGTTTGAGATATTTTACTATCTTAATTTGAATTTTTAACATATTTTTTTTATTGATGTTTTAACTTTGAGTCTATCTCTTGAAAGACTGTCTTTCCATAAGTCATGGAAAGACAAACGTTTAAAGTGCAAATAAGAAGAAATGAAGATAAAAATTTTGGGTTGCATTAATTGGGTCATAAACTTTATAACTACTATAAGTTAAATAATAAAATTTTAATATTGCAACTAACACCTTTGACCTTTTTATTTTTATAATTAAACCCCATCTTTCTATAAGTATATGGAAAGACGGTTTTTTCCAAAAGTTTGCCTTTAACTTTTCAGTATGTCATTAATAAAAATATATATAGGGGTTTCTTATTTTTGAATATTAGTTGTTTATTTGATGTATTATTTGATGTTTCAATCGTATGAATTGATCTTTTAAATTTAATATTGATGTTTATATTGTTTTCATTTAATGTTTAATTATATTTATTTAATGTTAATTATTTAATATTTGATTTGTATTTTTTAGTATATTTATTTAATGTTCGACTATTTTGATGTGTTTCTTTGATTTTTACATTTTATGTTTTAATTACTTTTATTTTTATGTTTGACTATTTTAGTTTGATATCTGTTTTAATTTATTATTAAATTTTATTATTTAGAGTTTTAATTTGATGATATATATTTTTAGCTAGATGTGAATTAGAGAATTAAGGTATTAGCCCAACAAATCTATTTTTCAGCCCAGTTGAACTGGGCTACAACATTACCGGCTAGAATATTAACGGAATCCTACTGGAATTCTGCAAATTCTCACAGGATATTTCTGCAAATTGTGAATCCGACGCCAGCGTCCTTGCGTCCGATCGATTTCAACCAACGAAGGATAGGAATCTGGCGATTAATTTCAGCGAATAGAGGTAGGTTTCCAGTAATCGAAGGATGAACGTAGCAAACACATGCTGAATTGATGTTGTAGAAAGCAAGGTAAGGACAGAGAAAGCGAGGCGACAGGGGAGAATACGAGGCTGGGATGGTGGAAGAAGGCGAGGCGGCCAATTTTGGAGCTAGTTTTCACACGCCGGAGAAGGCTAGACGATAGCGGCGGAGAGGTGAGGAGCCGATGACGAAGTTGGCGAGAAGAAGGTGATGAGTCCATTTATGTTATTATTTTGTTTTTGTTGTTGTTTGGTCCCTATAATTTTTGTTGTTTTCATTACAGACCCTGAGTCCAAATTATTCATACTTTTACCCCCAAATTTGGTTTGCCATTTTACCATTTTCCCTTTAGTCATTGGTCGATAAGATGGCCTCGCAGGAGACAGACTCCTCTCGTGGACGTCAGAGGGAGGCGCAGATGTAAAGAACTTGATTTTCTCCATGGTCTGAATAGAATGAATAAACGGCAAGAATAGTGAGCTAACTGAAGAAACAGTAAGAACATAGAGCTGAAGAATGAGAGCAAAAACTTTTTGATGATTTGATTTTCTTGTACTATACTATACAATATTTAATGTTCTCTATGTTGTACTATTCAAATTATTTACTAAAAAGTGCTATGAAAATTAGTAACGAAGCGGAAATTCACATAAACAAAATTTCAACGAAGAAGAGGAGGATTGACAAACAGAGGAAGGAAGAGTGAGATTCAAAGCCAGAGGGAGTAAGGTAAATTGAAAACGACAACGTTTTTGTAAATCAGTTAGTCAAAATGACAGTCAATACCATAAGTTAATAGCAAAATACAAATAATGCTAATTATATGATATTTTGCAAAAAAAAAAATTTATTGGATACATGACCTTCGTTAACTAACACAAGGGTAGAGGTTAATGAAAGGAAACATATCTATAAAGATCATTTTTTTCATTTTAGATAAGTGAACTTGTTTTTAGATGCATGATCAGCGATGTCTAAGAAGGTCCCCTTCCACCAAGGTGAAAGACTTTATTTAAAAAAAAAATCATTTGATGTCAAATTAGTTTTTATTGGACCTGATACCAAAGTATCCTAATGACTCATAAATAATTTGATGTTTCCAAAAGACTCCTATTACAATTTATTCCATCTCTTCCATCACATAGTCTTGTTTTAAGTAGACTAAACTTTAGTTCAAGATTTATTTTAAAATTATAATAAATTTCATTTGGGATGAGATTTTTTAAAAAATATGCTGATGAATTTAGGGACCTTCTATGTGATTATAAAACTACTATATATCACAAAAAATTCATAATTTTCATTTTTCTCTTCTCCTCCTCCTCCAAGTGAAAACCGCCTCCGGCCGACGGTTACTGCCGGATTCCACTGTATTTCCCCTGATTTCCACCGCTCCGTCAGAACCGCCACCTGAACAACTAAATCTCATCGTAATCTTCGCGACTAAACCTCACCGGTGAAGCTCGTTTTCAGCGCCGGCAACTCTTCCACCACAACGAGAGGCACTTCTGTGCGAAGCTCGCCGATGAGAAGCAGCAAAGGCGGCGGCAATTTTGATGTGACCGTTGTTGAAGGACACTTTTCCAGCGATCGGACGATTCCAATTCGACCGCTGTTGAAAAACGGTTCTCCGACGCATCTGAGGCGGTGGTGCAATCGACAAGCTTGTGAAGGCGATGACTGAGGCGATTGAGGAAGTGACGGAGGATAATTATAGGCGACAGCAGAGCTAGGGTTTCAGCGACGGAAGTGAAGGCAATGGCGGATCTAGGATTCAGCGATGGAAGAGACGGCGGAGGAACTGGCGAAGACGAGGCAAAGAAGGAGAAGAAGCGTGTGCCTGCTTCATTGAAGAAGAAACTTGCGCGTGTAGACACACACTTGCGCAGCGAACGGAGGCGACGTCGGACGATGGCAGAAGCGATGGCGGACGGCTGATGAGGTGAGGTTTAAAATATATTTTTTACATTTTTCAAAGAATTACTGAGATTTAATATTTTATTGACTGAGCCTAATGACCACAAATATTGATTGGTCTAGTGGTTAGTGCTCTTTTTGTTGAGGTTAGAGGTCAGAGGTTTGAATCTCACTATGAATTTGATTTTGAATAATTTGTGAAACCCCGAACAAATAGAGAGGATACTTTTATTACAATTATAAAACAACTTAATAATAGCCATCACAATGAAGTTCTAGAGTTCAACATAAATCTAATTCATAACCTAATGCATGTATTCAAATTGGCTAAACAAAACTAAGGGTAATGGTCTCGGGCATCCTTCACACTTTATTTGTTGCGGTCACACCATACCTAGCGCTTAACCTAAAAAATTTAGAAAAATGCGGGGGTGAGCTTTCGCCCGTAAGGGTTCCAAGGTTCAAAACATTTAATTTCATGTAAATAACAGTATGCAATGAATGAGTTTTCTGTAAACATTATTTAATCAATTGCAGTAGTCAGTAAACGTTTCATGTAAAATCATTAACTTATAAATAAAAACAATGCAGAAAATACTAATAGTATTAGCTTTCAGTAACAGTAACAACCTATGGTCACATAGTGAACCATAGTCAGTAATCAGCAACAACCTATGGTCACATAGTGAACCATAGTCAGTAATCGGTAACAGTAGCAACCTATGGTCACATAGTGAACCATAGTCAGTA
>JAULKK010261866.1:0-25410 GCA_032355705.1 Rubia peregrina
ATCAGACTGGAATTCTATATATCCAATTCTGGTCTTTGTATTCCAGTCTGATTTGGTCCATTTTACTGGTCTGGACCGGTTCATGAACACCCCTACTCGGACCCTTCGACGACTTTCGACTCTAGATTCAATCCTCCAGCTAAGAAAGATCGAACAAACACAGTTAAAATATGACACGAAAGAGTTTATAGATCTATGGGAAAAAATAAAAAATAAAATAATGCAAGAACTCGAAACCCCTGATGATACTCGGTCGCGGGTTCTTTTGCTTTGCTTTGATACCAACTTATATGAATCTCCTTGCGAAAATTCTGGATTATGGAATTTTATATCTTTAACTAAACGAGAGATTTCACAAACTCTAGTATAGCCACGGAATTGATCACAATTAACCCTCGGGATTATGAACAATTCGAGATAAGTGAAGCTAACTAGCCCGCGGGATTAGTTCACAAATCGAAGTATTGATACTTAATTAACCTACAGGATTAACCAACAATGAAATTAGCTCGCAAGCTCGGAGAAATATCTCAAAGTTCTGAATATATGATTGATAAAAAGGTGTTTAAATTTCGTGGACAAGCCCCTCTATTTATGGGGGGGTCTCAACCATAAACCCTAAACACAGCTGGAAACTGATTCGACATATGACATGTTTAAGAAGTTAAAACCATATCTAACTAAAATACCTAAAATAAATTAAGATATACTCGAATTCTTCTCCAAGACATCTTGAAGAATATTGCCTTATCTAATCTTACCAAATCTAAGTTTAATTAGAATAAAAATGAATATTCTAAACCCTAATGGACTGTATTTTCAAATTTCAGCTCTCCCAAGCCCACATGGCCGAGCATATCAGTCAATAACCCAAAATGAAATAATTTTACAATATTTTAAAAAGATCACACTGCCTCGTTAAAAACCCAGTGGTGAAAAAAAGTATAGTGTTCTTCACAACGTCTTCAGTTAATCCACATGCTTGAATAATTAATCCAAGCCCTAGCCAATTTGGTTTTGAGTTGTTCATCATGAAGTTGATCAATCAAAACATTCAGTGTTGCGTCTCTAAGTTTCGTTCTTCACCTTGTCATCTATCCAACCATGTCAGTTAGAGGATTCCGAACATATCCCTTGAATATTTGATCAAGTCGTGGAATGTCTTAATTTATGGTGGTAGTCGTCTTGGCATCTCCATCACATGGGCTCAGTTGATTGTTCAATTCTTGGGTCTCTTCTACCAAAAATTGAGATTTTCAAAAGACCGTAGAAGACTTATGAATGTAGCATGGAAAAGCGGCAAGAACATAGAAAGAAACCACAAAAGATTTGTGTTGGAAAGTCTACAAGTTCAAAATTTGACCTATCAGATACTGTTAGATTTTTTCATGAATGAAATACACTTGGGTGACTTCTATGAGAGACTCGTCGAGAAAATACCTAAAAAATCCATAAAGCTTCTAGAGTGGTGGAAAATATGTTCACACTAAGGAAGAGAATAATACGAAGATCGAAAATGAATGAGGTGAAAAATGAGCAAACGAGGATTATTGGAAGAACAATCTTGCGAAGAAGGATAAGGGTGGCTCATCTCCCTTAATATATAGGAAAGCTACAAGATATAACACTTTGTTTATTGAAATACCATTGATGAAGTCATGAAAAGAAATATGGCAAAGTCACAGAGAAGTGTTCAAAGAACCTGATTGAGGGTTAAAACAGATCGTTAAACTATTTCTTCTTTATCAAAGTAAAATTTATAAAATCTTATCCACCTATTATATATTCATTTTATTTTTAAAAAATTTATCCACCTATAATATTTATTAATATAGAAAGAAAGTAAGGGTCAAACCCAAGGGAAAAACATATTCCACAATTTAATACTATATATTTCAGCTGAATTCCTCTAGAATTAGGATCCGGGGGGGTTGAAAGATTTTTATTATTTAAAACTAATTTAAAAGGTGAAAATAAAATACAAATATGCCATCCAACAATTTTCATACATCAACAAATCAAATTCATACAATGATTACACGGTATCATATTTCATTCAATTCATAATATTATTTTCATTCCCAAGGGATATAGCATTATGAGTCATAAACATACACTCAATAATGCACCTATTGATTAATCAAATCTTGCAAACAGAAAAACTCAATTATTAATAGCTTTGCGACTGAGAATATATGAGATACTTGACCCAGTGAACCAAATAATCAGTGTTCATACAATTTGAATTACATATCATTATCTGATAAAGGGTCGTTGATCTTTTACAGACTCGCGACTTGCTTACACATTAGCAGTATGAAAAATGAGATAAACATATATGATAAGACTAGATAAATCAATACAATCGAATAAAATACAATTGCAAGATAATTCAAAACAACGTAAATAGAAATTAATGGAACCTGATTACTTCTTCTGGAACCACACATTGTATTCAACTTTCAAGAGGTAGGCTTTCAAGTAGAGGCAGACTCTCAAGCGTATTTTCCACAGAACCATGCAATACCACTTGCCCACTCGAATTATCCCCTCTTCGAGAATGAGAAGAGCGATGCTTCTCATCAACCATCTCTATTTCCACAACTTCTTTTAGTGACAACTTTTTGCCTTGTACCTTCTTCTCATCAACATTTCAAACATCTATAGTCATTGCCTCTTATTATCTTTATTCTTTTTCTTCACATCTTTTTGGTATTTTCCATGACACGGAATTTCACATCAATTCTCAGCCCTTCATCTGTAGTCATAGTTATGGGACCTCATGCAGGTATTATTGAAACATCCAGAGAAAAATAGGGTAAAACTCTACTAGGGAATGAGCATTTTTCACGTCTACCAACATCCGGATTCATACTTCATAAAGAAACATGAAATGAAATAGTTAGTTATGCTTTTCAAGTAAGGAACACCACAATTTAAATATATAAATTAAACAAATGCACACAAACATATGCTCTATCTAATGGCGGATTTAGAAAATATATTTAGTAGGGGCACATTAATATTAGTTAAAAGTATATCAGAAAATAAAATATAAATTAAAAATATATTAATGAAACGTTAATCATCATGTAAATAATATAATATAATTTTACAGTATTGCTTCAATTTCTTCATATTTTGATAACATTTGATAACTCTTTTTTCAAAAACCCAATAGGATATACTTTTTTCATACTTCATCAAGACAATCATGGTTTAAACTAGGAAGATTTAATCCATTGCAAATAATTAGTACATTATTAAGCAGTATATAATAGATTCGTCTTATCAATAATTTTCTTGCAAATTTTCTGGAAAAAATTGATTTAAACAAGGAGGGTACAAATGGACTCTTAAGGTAAGTAATCATGTGAGTATTTTGTTTTGTGATGATGAATAAATGGAAGGATAACTTGTCAGATTTTTATATTTATAAACGAAATAGAAAATCGTTTAGTACTTGTGATTTAAGATAAGGAGAAAATTAAAATGTTAATACTATCAAGTTTAAAATTTATAATGTTGGTTGAAATAGGTAAAGTGAAAAGTGTACAACTAATAACTTCTTTAATGTTGTTGATAAAAATAAATCTATAAATATTGAGAGCACATGTACAATTAATTTTTTAAATCATCTATATATAGATAAAATTAGAACTATTAAGCATTAAAGGTGGGGGTCAATGGGGGGGGGGTTGGATCTGCCAATGGCTCTGCCGGAATGTAGTTATTCTAATATACAGCAAAGGGTAACAACTTCACCACAACCTCATACTTAGAAGATTGTCTTGGAGGATTTATCTAGTACACTAACCGAATTTCGTGTTGGGATAGATTTGTTATCTTTCATGCGAAAGGGAAATAGAAATACTGGAATAAATGTGATAGCCATTTTTCAACTAAAGCGAGTGCAAATTTATTGAAAACCCATAAAAAGAGAAAATCCTTTAGGGTGGAAGTGAACTAAAACCAAATTTTAATGCTCGGGCACTTCAACAATATCATTAGACAACATGAGGGTCACAAGGTGATTGCGATGATGAAGTATATTGAAGGGAAGCCACTAGGAGGGTGCCTTACTTTCTTGACATAAGAATTTTTAACTCACAACCCACGATAAATGAAAAGGCAAACCCCCAATATCCTTAGATCGGAGGGGGTAATGGAGTTTTATAATATGGGATCATCAAAATAATGTATACTCTGATACTATGCATAATACATTCGCTCAATCATTACCTAAAATTACACATTATTGGAACATAATTTTTTTAATTAATTTCATGTAAATGGCAAGAGTGACATTAATGATAACTAGTGACTAAACATCACAAGCCAACTTTAAAAGTTGAACCTACAAATCATAATTACGATAACACGTCATATACTCCCTCTGTCCATTTCTTTCTCTAGAGAGAGAAAGGGTTGGGGGGTTTTTTGACAGAGGGCAAGGTCTTATTTGCCCTCATCTTCAACCAGTTGGGTCTCTCCTCTCATCATTCACCATTGTTCCCTTCCTCTCCGTCTCCCGTCTTTATCTTTCCACTGCCGCTTCTCTTCCTTCTTCCTCATCTTCCACCGCCACGGCTCCTCCTCGGAGCACCCACCTCCAAACTCGAGTCTGGCCCACAATTTGGTGTGAGCTAAATCTCATGATTTGGTGTGAACCCTTGATTTTTCTTTTTTGGTGCCTTCTTATAGGCCCCTCATCAGAGTCTGACTAAGTGTCGAATGGGATGCCAACCATCAAAGCTTCTTTAATGAAGCCTTGGTGCCATCTTTAGGAGTTCTATTTCTGTAGGGTTAGAGATAGAGAAGATAAAGGTGAAGACTAAAGGTGGATACAAAAAAGGTGGAGAAAAGAAAGTGTGGTGGCTGGTGAGGAAAATAATGAAGTATAGGGTACGGATCGATTTAGAAATGAAATAGGTTTGGAAATGGGTTGGGCCAATTGCAAATTTTTAATGTTGTAATGGTAATTTTGTCTTACAATAGGTTGAATGTTTTTTTAAATAGAAAGTATGCAGATTTGCACAGGCTAAAAAAATGTGTGAAAATGATTGGGACGGAGGGAGTGTTTATAGTTTTATTGATCCATACAATTCATAATTACGATAACACACCGTATGGTTATATTTTTATTAATCCTTACAAATCATAATAACGATAATACATAGTATGTTTATAATTGGGAAATATACAAATATAACCCCATATATTTGAGAAAGTGCAGACATAACCCCAAGATAATTTTTAGGTAAAAAACAACCCTAACTACTTTACATAAGTGCATATATGACCCTAAAGACTATAATCCGGCCATTGACCGACCTGAAATGACCAAAATACCTTTTCAGCCTAATACAAATTTTCGAAAAACAAAAGTGCCATTGCCCCACTACTGTTTTGCCATCACGGCCAATGCTCCACCACCTTCGCCATTGTCGCTGCTCCGACACAGACAGAGCCTCCACCAGGCTACGCCACCAAACCCATCACCATTTAATCCCCGCTACCAACTCTTGCCGCCAGTCACAGGCCCCGCCACCTAGCCCTTCCCACCCAACCCCGCCACTCATCCACCACCACCACACCTTTGTTCAGCCCCACCCCACTAGTACCCCGCCACCAGTCCACCACCACCTTAGCCCAACCACCACCACCTTCCACCCCCCAACACCACCCCTCCAGCCAGCCTCACCGATGCCCAGCCCCCACCACAAAAACCCTCAACTTATTCGACGATGAAGACGGAGAAGAAGCCCCAAATTGACTTCTCCTGTAGCAACGGTGGAGAAAACCCTAAGAAGCAGCCGCCGAATTAGACACTTATGATGACGATGGTGTTGGAGAGCTTCCTTACCGTGTTTGGGATCCTCTGTACGCAGTCGTCGCAATCACCGCCGAAGAGGTCCTCGTGGCATTGGAAGAGCCTAGTGACGGCGGTTTCACCGCCACCGATGACAAAAGAAAACTTGACAAAAGAGACTTCAGAGGTCTGAGTATCAGATTGTAAACCAGATCTAGAAGGAGGCTTTAGAGGTCTGAGAAAAATCATATTGGAACCCAGAAAACTTGGCGACTTGAAATATAACTTTAGTACCATATTTGTACTAGATTTGTGAACAACTTTGGTACCTGATTTAGGGCATGAGAAAAACTTTGGTACCAGATATGTGAGAACCAGATTTGGGGTCAGCAAATAGAATAAAAAATGAGGTCTGAGAAGAAGCAATTAGGGTTAGGAGTTTTGGGGTCAAAATAGTATATAAAAAAACCATTTTTATAGGGGTAAAATCAAATTTTCACCCAATTCCTGTCTAATTCTGCCGGAAAGGGTTATATTTGCACATACAATAACTATGTAGGGTTATACTTGCAATTATATTAATTATGTAGGGTTATATATATGCACTTTCACTCTTTATACTTTTATTAGTCCATCATCTACGTATATATGCCAAAACTATACTCCTTGATTCTCTCTCTAGTTTGAGAGCTTTTCGAACTACACGTTTCTTTACTGGTCAACAACCAAATTTCAGTATTTAAGTTACTCAGATCATCTTCAGCCACTTCATAATCCTTTTCCATAGCAACGATGTTGTGTTTGCTACTTAACCAATTTCTTCAAGTTTTTAGAAACCTGAGAAAAAACCAAGAACATTTTGTCAACCCTAAACACATTATCCACCATCTAACACTTACCATCCAACAACCCTGACCTTTCACTATATGGACCATTTCAGTTTTGGTTCAAGTATGGAACATAGAGTACTAGAAGAACAACAATCGGTCAACACAAATGATGTATCGGAGCATTCTGAGGAATTAAGGGATGCTTTTGGTGATGATGTCAACATATTTACCTACCTCCCAAGAAGAAGAGGTCCTATTCTGAGGGCAAGTGATGAGGAGTATGAAAGGGGGTAGGTCGTGCTTGAAAACTCATCAGTGGGTTACTTTGTCGGCTACCGACAATTTTCCGTTATGAGATTACAAAAGCATGTTGATAACTATTGGGGCCCAGGAGTGGAAGTTGTCGCAAGAAATGGAAAGTTTTAGGTCTTTCGATTTGCCCAACGTGACAAAATGCTGGTTGTGCTCCACAACGGTCCTGTCAATTTCTCAGGTGGACTTATGGCTTTGCATAGGTGGTTGCCCAAGATGGTATTATCCCACATGACAGTCACCAAAGTCTTACTTTGGATCCGCATGTGTAGGCTGCCATTGGATTAATTCAGAAGGAGATTGGTGTAAAATTTTGCTAGAGTTGTCGGATCAGCACATGAAGTTAGTTTCAGAGGTTCTCTATTGAAGGATGCTAGCTTCGTGAGCATAAGAGTGTGGACTTCTATTCACCAACCTTTAGTTTCTGGCTTCTGGATGAAGCTAAGAAGAGGAGGTAGGGTGTGGCTTAGCATTGGTTATGGGCGTGTCCAAAAGTTGTGCAGGAGGTGTGGTGCAATAGGACATACTCTTCCACGTTGTAACTTCCCGGATGATGAATCCTTGGAGCAACACATTAGGAACATTTTTGCAGCACTTGGGGAGGAGTTGGGGGTTGGAATTTACAGGGATAATACGGAACAACTGTATCCGCCTGAAATTAGGGTCCACAAGAATATGCCTCTGAGGAGAACTACAAGGTTTCCAAATGCTTATTTTAATAATAATCAACACTAGTTTTCTACCATGGATGAGTTGTATTTTCCGGATGGGTTTCAATATGAAGAAGATATTTACTACTCTACACCGGAGGAAGGTGGAGAAGATAGCCGAAAGTACAATCCTGAGAGTCCAATCTTGTTGCATCAAAATGGGGAGGGAGAGGAGCTTACGCATGAAGAGGAAGGAAATTTACGTGTTCACTTGCATTAGACAGAGGTACTCATTGGAGGAGGAGGAGAACATACAGTTGCACAACATAATGAACTATAACAACAAGTTCCCGACTTACCTGCACCATTAGTTTTTGGCCTAGCTATGGAAAAAAGTGGAAGAAAATATTTCTTTGAGAATGGAAATCAGTTCCATTCCACCGTCACTTCAAGAGTCAAATGAAGATGGATGGGTGGAGGAAGACAGAATTAGATTAAGGCATGTGGAAGGGGAGAACGGGAAGGTAACCACTGAGGAATACATGATAAAAGGTGGCCATAAATATGTCTTACCGGAGGACCCATGAAAAGATTTTAGCTGGCTATTCGTCCATCCATATTCAAATGGGACATTCAGTTTCGACCTGAATTTCACTTCCTAAAATGATAATGTGGATGGAGGAGCAGATGGATTCAATTTCGGGAAAGGTCTCAACATAGGCCTATGGAAGCTAGGAGATGAGGAAGATGTCATTATCAGCATTAAAAGCCTCATTGTAGATGAAGTGACAAAAAATGATAAGAAGGAGAAGAATAAAGGAGATCTTTCTGACAAAAAAAAGGGATGAAAAAAAGGTGGCGGACATGTTGTGTAAGCAAAGTAAAAAAGGAAATGAGGGATGCAGCAAGGCCCTAACAAATCAGGACTTGCTAATAAAGAGAGTTATTATTCAAGAACCAAATCCGAATATGAATCCTCACAGTCCACAGACAGATTCGAATGATGACACACCACCGACTTACTCACAATTTTTTGCGGGGGAAATAAGCAGGTTCAATTTCCAAGGCAGAGAGCAGTGTATGGTGAAAAGTCTGGATGAAAGAAAGAAAGGGGAAAGATTGGCTGAGGAGACCTCACAGGAAGGAAAAAGGATTAAGAAAGGTGAGGAATGGGTAGATGGGCAGAATATAATGAGGGCAGGAACGTCATCTTCAACAAGATTCAGACAGGATAAAAACAATGCTTCAATCGATTTACATTCTAACGAAGGTATGACCCAAAACATTGCTATTTTTCCTACTTCCATCATTAGTAACAGTAATGGCAACTCTCAGAGTCCTCAACCAGCCCAAACTTTATATAACCCAACCCAACAAGCCCAGTTGTTACAAGATAGATAAAAAAACAAATCACTAGCAACTAGTAGGTCAGCCCAACCCAAATACTTCTACAATACTATCTTTACCATTAACCCAAAACCTTTCTACAAACCCAAAATTTTCTTTCAATATTTTCCATACACATAACCATAGTTCGTCAATACAAACTAATTTAGGAAGCCCATCTTCATTCCCGCAACTTCATAAACAAATCCTTCCCCGCCTCAGCCACGACATTCTTCTGATTCTTCCCACAACCAAAATAAGCTTGGACCATCGGATACCCCATTAAGTTGTCAGAGTGTTAGTTTGAGTGAACATCAAAATTTCCTTCAAACCGTAAATTTAGAGTCACGTACCTCAATCTCACTGCTCCAAAGCAGAGTTTCCATACAAACAACACAACGCATGGCTGATGTTAGTGTCATAAATTCGGAATCAAAGAGTGAGAATGGAATCGGCGATGGAAGCGATCTTCAAAGGGAAGCCACTACGGTGATAAATACTGGCGTCGATGGTGAGAGGTTTTCGATGGAGTTGGAAAGTGGAGCTAGAATCCAGTTGGAGTTCCTGGGACAATCGGGTGAAGAAGGTAATGAAGAAATAGATTTGGGTGGGATGTCTCTCTTGTGTCAACAAAGGGACCAAATAATTGATGAAGGAAACCACCAGTCCATTAATTCGGTGGAATCGCAAGTCCAAAGGCAGTGGGAGATGGAAAATGTAGAGATGGAAAGTCAAACTGGGCTTCTCCCTAATATGCTACCGGGCTCATCACTTAATTTACAAAATACGGTGGACATCCAATTGGGTCACCCCGGGCTTCATTGCGTTTAACATCCATAAAGGAACGAAATGTTATGTCCAACTCCGTGCCTCAAAATTTGAATAGGGAACATGGTTCAAATGTTGCAGTCTTGGGGTTCAGAAGAAGAGGATTTATCAGGCTATCTCCATCAAAGTCTACAATTGCAACAAGAAATCTAATTGAGAGGAATATGGAGAGGGCCAGTCAGCTACAAGTGACAGAGAACAACAGTAACTTTGGAGAAACATCAAATGCTTCCTTACACGTGGAACTTAGCAACACTCAAAATGAAGCAATGATAAGGGAAATGGGAGAACTTATGCATGTGGGGAATGTAATACTAACTAAGAGAAAGAGACCTCTACAGGAGGATTTTGGAGACATCACTTTTTACAAAATAAGGTGTGTGGGTGTCTTGGAAGAGGACCTGGTTCGAGAAGTTGTTTCTTGTTTCTCAGAGATCGATCAAGCAATATGAGTGTAGCAAGGAGAGTCAGTCATAGTAGGAGCACGCACCTATGAAACATTTGTGACAATAGTGGAACAAGGACGTCAAGAGGATATCTGTGGTACTTTGGTGGTTGGTCCAGAAAAACCACCAATAGACACATGAATCTACTCAGCTGGAACTGCAGTGACCTGACGCATCCTCTGACCTCACTTGTAAGTTTACTCATAATATTGTCTTTTTAATGGAAACTAAGTGTGGTTATATGAAGATTAGTAAATGGCTAGGTAGATCTTACTTTAATAATTGGAGAATAGTGGACTCCTTATGTACTAGTTGCGGTCTATGTGTAGCCTGGACACATGATATGTTAGTTTCGGTGGCTAAATGCTACCCACATTTTGTATGCTGTAAAATCACTTCCGTCTCGGGCGATGAATGGATGTTGATCCTTGTGTATGGGCACCCGGTACGGTCTAACAGAAAGGAGGTTTGGGAAAATCTATGAGCTTTCTTAAATAACAACACATTGCCTGTACTTATGACAGGAGACTTCAATCAGGTCTTGGAGAATAGTGATAAATCAGGAGGACGGGTGGTACAACTGCAAGATACAGCTGATATGAGACAGTTATTGGTAGTAGCTCATCTCCATGAACTTATTGGCAACGGTCAGTGGTTCACTTGGTCCAACAGTAGGAAATGACGAGACCTTATTCTGGAAAGATTGGACAGAGCTTTCGCGACAAATGATTGGATTTAGAAATTTTACAGATATAAGCTCACGAATCATACAATTATGAAGTCAGATCATGGGCCAATGACAATCAATAATCACCCGATAACAAGTTTCAGGACAGGGCAACCAAGAAGAAAATTTGAAGCCTACTTGGTTTGGCTTAGTCAAACTAGAGAAATTGTCAGGCATATTTGGAGAACAACCCAAAACAGGGATGCTAACACAAATGTAAATCCTGATACAGGAAGCTTGAGAAGGAAATTGGAGCAAACAACCGTCAGGCTTCATAATTTTACAAGAGAAAATGGGGGTCATCTGGAAAAGAATATCAGGATGAAGGAGAAAGAACTCGAAGCTATGAAACTTCAAAGAGATGGAGAATGAATGCAGCGGAAAAGGAGTTGGAATACCTGCTAACACTACAAAAACGACTTCTGGAAGCAAATGACCAAAACTATGTGGTTCAAAGATGGTGACAGAAATACAAAATTCTACCATCAATGGGCACAAAAGATAAAAGGAAGAAATCATAACACGCAGTTCAGGAGAGATGATGAGCAATGGTCATCAACGGAGGAGGAACTTCAATCACTTGTTTTTCAACATGTAAGTTCAGTTTTCATCCAAAATTTTAAAAAAATAACAGGATGCTTTTGGTCAATCCACAATGCAGGACATTTTGCAACTACTAAAACCTTCAGTAAGTTCTACCCAACAAGAACAATTCCAGAAGGAGGTAACGGAGTTAGAGAAGAGGAAGCCCTTTTCCAAATGGGGAAATGTAAATCTCCAGGGCCCGACGGTCTCCCACTAGGGTTTTACCAACACTATTAGCCAGAGGTTGGGAAGGATGTCACTACATCTATCAAAAGGTTTTTTTCCTCATCAACGATGGAGCGGGAGTGGAATGAGACGATTCTGGTTCTTATCCCAAAAAAGAAAATGCAAAGGCTCCGTCAGATCTTCATCATATTAGTCTAGGCAATGTGACGTACAAGATGATAGCCAAGATACTGGCCAACAGATTAAAAAAGATCATGGGGTTCCTAATCTCAGGGAATCAGGTTGCTTTTGTGCAAGGAAGATCAATTTTGAAGAATACACCGATTGCACATGAGGTCATCGAATATATACGCAATAAAAAGTCAGGAAAACAGGCACTTGCAGCAATGAAAATTAATATGAGCAAGGCCTATGACAGAGTCTCATGGGATTTTCTCTGCCAAATTATTATCTGGATGGGTTTCCCGGGAAAGTGGATAGGGTGGATTATGGAGTGCGTAACATCAGTTACTTACTCTATCATGCTTAACGACCAACAATCAAAATCCTTTAGGCCCAACCAAGGTCTTAGACAAGGCTGCCTTTGTCACCATTCCTTTTCGTTTTATGCCAGGAAGCTTTCTTAGCCATGCTAGGTTTGAACCTTTTTCAAAGGCATTGCAAGGGAGTCCGAATAGGGAGAGGTGTTCCTTCGATCTCGCATCTCATGTTTGCAGATGATTGTATCATTTTCTTTGAAGTATCAGAAAAAGCTTCAATGAAACTGGCCCAAACCTTGAATCTCTTTGCAGCATACTCTGTCCAGCGTATCAATTTCCAGAAATTAGGGTTACTCATTAGCCTAAACGATGATCCACGTATAAAGGATAACTTGAGCCTCAAATTTAGAATCTTCGGTGATTTTATAAAAGATAAGTACCTTGGTCATGACATGGATTTCTCAACCTCAAAGGTAGCTATGTTTAAATCACCGGTGTAGCGAATCCGAGCAAGAACAACATCATGGAAACTCACTGATCTCTCCGTCATGAGAAGAGTCACCCTCAGCAAGCACATCCTAGCATCAACTGCACAGTACACTTTAGGCACTTTTAAGGTCCCATAATTAATGACCAAGGATATCGACAAGCACCTGGCTAGATTCATATGGGCGGGACATGTTGATGGCCATGGTATACATTGGAAATCATGGGAAAATTTGTGTCACTCAAAATGGTACGGGGGTTTGGGAATGAGATCAACTGCAGAGATGAACCAGGCAATGCTTGGAAAACTAGCTTGGAAAACTCTAATGGACAAGAACTCTTTCTTCGCCAGTTTCTTCACCAATGAGTACTTCAAACAAAACCTTTCATGCAGGTAAATGCAAGTACAAATGCGTCATGGGGCTGGAGAGGCATATTATGGGGCCGTGACTTGGTCAAGAAACATCTAAAGTGGAAGGTTATTGATGGCAAGTCAATTCCCACCCAGGATAACTGGATACCGAATCATCGGAATCCAATCAGGTTTGACGAACAACTCATACCTTGCCTTAACTTCAAAGTGAGTGATCTTATAGATAACTCGAAGCAATGGAGAAGACTACTTTTACAAGTTCTTTTCCCATTAGAGGTGATACCCAACATCTTGGGAATCCATATACCTCTAAACACATTCGATCAAGAGGACTACCGAATATGGGAGAAGGAGTGGCTTGGGAAGTATAGTGTCAAATCGGGCTATCATGCGACATGACATCTTAGGATACAACAAAGACCATCCACCCCACTTAATTCAGCGGTAACTCAACAACAGAACATGTGGAAGAAATTGTGGTCATGTCATGTCCCGGAGAAGATCAAGTTCTTAGTCTGGCGACTAGCACAGAATGCTGCACCAACGGGACCAGCTCTCAAGAAAAGAGGAATGAATGTTTCTCCAATGTGTCTGAATCACGTAGAAACCACTACACACATTATCCTTGAATGTGATTTTGCAAAAAGGATATGGAAGGTTTCAAGACTGGGGTTCGATTTTGGAAAAGATCAGCCTGTTGGGCTAAAGGAATGGCTACAATCATGGTTTACCACAACACCAGACATGATGGACATCAATCTAACTTGTTATACTATATGGTCCATATGGTGTGCAAGGAATAAAGCAACAATAGAATTGCAAAGACCAACAGTATCTGGTGTCATAGAAATGATCCACTCATACCTACTGGAGGATCTAAACCATATGACAAGATATGACAGAGGACAAAATAGCCCTAATCCTTCAGCTCACCATCTGCACGCGAGAAATAATCAAGATGAAGAGAAGAGTTCTGAACAGGTTGGGGACATTCGCCTAATCTGGAAACCAGGAGATAACTTCAATTATGAGGGATAGACAGTAATAATGACAGATGCTGGATTCAGGGCAATTGATGGCAAAACGTCTATTGCATGGGTTGGTAGGTCAACAAAGATACAAATAGGATGGTAGGGCGCAAGGGTGATACAAGAAAATTCGGCGGTGCAGGCGGAGTTATCAGCAATTTATGAGGCTATGTCACAAGCCAAGAAACGTTCAGTAATGCGAGCCCTCATCACAACTGACTGCGATATGACGCTAAAACACATTAAGAACTTCCCAGCCGTTCCCCCACATCTCGTGTGCTTAGTTAGAAATGTCATTATGTTAGCAATGGCTTTTTCTAGTTTTCACTTGATGAAGGTGCGGAGATCGTGTGGTGTACAAGCACATAATCTTACCAAATCTGTATTACAGGGTTACTACCTCAGTTCTACTTACTAATGAATGATATCCTACTCTTTTCAAAAAAATAAAATAAAAATATATGGAGTCTGTGAAGTTTAACAATATGAATCTAGAGTTTAATAATGACAAACAGTGTAAATGTGAGCGACAAAAAATTTGAATGTCTGATGGAGAAAATGAAAGAATTTAGATGAAAATAGTGAGAGGAATATATTCAATCAGGATCACCTTATTTTGCTATAAAAGTTGGTTTTGGTCCATTTCATTAACAAAATTGTACTCCCTCCGTTCCTCTGTATATTACACTGGAGGTTTAAATCAATGAATTTAGGTAAATGAAATGAGCAGATGAATTTAAATTTAGAAAATAATACTCCTTCCATCCCAATAAAAATAATGCATTTATTTTGTCACGGTTTTTAATGATTATGTTTGACCGTCAATATCTCTAACTACATATAACAATTACGAATAAAAATTTGATATTTAGAAAATATATATTAAGATGAAGACTAAATTGTTTTTTTAGTCCCCCAAATACTATCTTTTACCATGTTTTGGTCCCCAAGAGCAAAACCACGTCCAAATGGTACTTACATATTCAAAGTGAAAAGTTTTCGGTCCCCAATCCGGTATTCTGAGTGGGTTTTTGTAAATTTTTATATAGTTAGGGGTATTTTTGTAATTTCACTTATTAAAAAACAAAAAAAATACTTTTCATCTTTTTTATTTACAGCCTAGCCCCCCTTATAATTACAACCCAGCCCCCAAAATTTTTATTTACAACCCAGCCCCTTTATAATTACATCCCAGCCCCCCTATTCTCCTTCTTCAGCAAAACCCTAAACCCTAATGACAAAACTACCGCCGCCGGAAGCCGCCGCCACCACCCGCCGCCGCCTAAAACCCGATTTGCCCAGAAACGCGTCACCACCCGCCGCCGCCTAAAACCCGATTTGCCCAGAAACGCGTCACCACCCACCGCCGCCTAAAACCCGACCCCTTCTCCTCCGCCGCATAAAACCCGATTCACCCAGAAACGCCATCGCCCCGCCAGCTCCACCGCTAACCACCTCCGCCCTAGCCCGCTCACCACCTCCGCCCTAGCCCCTCACCACCTCTGCCAGCCCGCTCACCACCTCCGCCCTAGCGCTGGTGACCACCTCCGCCCTACCCCGCCATCCGCCATCCACGCCACAAATCCCACCACCACCTCTCCCCCCTCACCGTCGCGCCGCTGCGCCGCCATCGCCCCGTCGTTCCAAACCCCAAACCCTAGCTCCTCCTCCATCGCCCCAAACCCTAGCTCCTCCTCCGCTGCCCCACCTCCTCTCCCGATATCTTCCGCCCCTCCCCACCGCCGCGCCGCCCCGCCGCCGAACCCTAGCCCCAAGACGAATTCGCCGCTCAGATCCCAGCGCCGCTCAGCCAAGCGCCGGGACCCGAGCGGAGAATCCATTCACGAAGCTAAACATGGAAGAACAAAAATGGGGAAGAAGACCAGAATCGGAGTCGGTCCAGAAATGGGAGAAGAACAGAAATGGGGAAGAACAGACATCGGGAAGAAGAACAGAAATGGGGAAGAAGACCAGGATCACTTCAGTTATATTTTAACAAAAACCGGCAGGGGTAAAATGGACTTTTCATCAAAAATCCGGCTGAAAAGGTTATATTTACACTTTATCTCATTATGTAAGGTTATATTTGCACTTTCGAAAACATGAAGGTTATATCTGCACTTTCGTCAATTATGTAGGGTTATATATGCACTTGGCTCTTTTCATTTTTATCAAAAAAATCAGAGGGGTAAAATTGATTTTTCATCTAATTTCGGCCTAAAACTGCCGGAGAAGGTTATATTTGCACATAAACTAACTATCTAGGGTTATATTTGCAGTTTCGTAAATTATGTAGGGTTATATATGCACTTCACTCAAGCTATTTTAATACTCTAATTTTACGACTTACACTTATTTTCATTGAGAAAAGTGCACTTTTAACTCTAAATTTTGGTTGAAAGTGTAAATATAACCTTGTAAAATCTGAAAAATGCCAATATATCATTGGACTTTGTTGACTTGAATGTCAACGATCAATTTGGCCTAAAATTTATAAAAAGACAATTATACCCCTACTAATTTTGTTCAAAAAATAGGAAATGACAACGTTGCCATCTTCTCTCCCGAATACGTTTTCTCCCTTGAGCTCAGTCTTGATAAACCCAACCCTCCGCCGCCAATCCTGACGATCCCAAACCCTCAATTTCATTCCAATGGTCAGCGTCTGCCACAAGACTTGGACCTCAGTGGTCAACGCCTATGGAACCATTCCCGCATAGAGCTTCACCTTGAAGTTCACTCTTGTCCTCAAGTATCCGCTACGACAAGCTGAGATGGTGGTGGCGAGAGAGAGGAAGAGGAAGGGTTGGACAGCGGGTAGCAACAGGCTATGATTGAGATAAGTGGTGGTATAGGGTTGATATGGGTGGCATGGCAGCAGTGGTGGGCTAGGGTTTTAGGGGCGACAGAGGCGGAGTGGGTGCAGGGGAGCGGTAGTGGGTGAGGAGGAGGGGGAATGGGTGGTGGGTGCAGGGAGCGGCGGGGGTGAACTAGGGTTTTAGGGGCGGTGGTGGAGGGGGAGCAGGGAAGCGGTGGTGGGTGAGGAGGAGGGGGAAGAGATGGTGGGTGTAGAGAGCGACAGTGGTGGAGAGTGAAGGAGGCATGGTGGGTCATGGAGGGAGGGAAGTGAAATAGGTGGTGCGGTGAGTCTGGCCAGATTCCAGCGGGCCTGAGTGGATTCAGGCAACTGGTTGGGCTGATTTTCCTGACGGACTGGGCAGATTCTGGTGGTGTCTAGGCGTAGAATGGTCATCAAAAATTCTTTTTTGAGACCGAGGTTATTTATGTCTTTTATTTTTGGTCAACAGCTGACTTCATTGAATCAACGTCGGAATTGAGCAAACTGGGTATAACTGCACAATTTTACAAAAACTTAGAGTCAGTTTCACAGATTCGGGTTTTACAAGGTCATATCTTCACTTTCGAAATTTAATACTCCCTCCGTCCCAACATAAACTGCATTGAATCTTTTTCATGGTTTTTAAGAAACATGTTTGATAGTTAATATGTTTTAAATATGTATAATAACGACAAATAAAAGTTGATATTTAGAAACTACTTATTACAACGAATCCAACAATATCATATACGATAATATCATTGTTTATATTTTTATTCAAATATGTAGTCAAAATTTGACTGTGTTGACTGCTAAATAGTAAGTGTGCAGCTTATAATGGACAGAGAGAGTAGGATTATTTATGCACTTTACCCTATTTATTTTAGAATATAAAAATATATTTTCTTGACCATTTGTCTAGTTAAGTATGTATAAAAATAAAATCAAAGAATTAAAAATATGTGTCATAATCTAATAAAATTCACAGTTGATATCAAATGTTGTTACAAAGATTGAAATCTAACACTAATAAGGTTATGAATTTGAATATAAATGAAGGGGCAATTATATTGTGGGTCCATTTAAATTATTATCCAATTATTTATAAAAGTGTACTACTTTCGTCACATTCAAAGATTACTATTACCTTTTTACATAGACATTTATTTATATTGACGTGACAGCAGAACTGGGAGATTGGACTGAATTGATCAAATTTCAGTCATAAATTTGAATACAAATAAGGAAATAGTCAAAATAGAAATGTTTGATTGGGACATATGAAATTAGAAACTAGAACTTTTAATTGAAACGAAGGAAATATATTTCTTGTAGCGATATATAAATCATTGCACGACCTCTCATCATTAAACCCCATATGTGCACTTTTAGTATATCCAATACAGTAGAAACTCGATAAATTAATACTTGATAATTTAATAAACTCTCTAAGATAAAAAAAAAATAGCCAGTCCCGACTCAGGGACAGGGTGCTAAATTAATAATTCGCTAGAATTATAAGATAATACATTTTTGATAATTTCTATAGACCCCATATAAAATATAAATTAATAATTACTTATATACTTCATATTACATGAATGATTTATGAAAGATTCTTGAAAAATGTCTCAATTGTCTCTTTTTTTGTTGAAATCAAATTCACCTTGAATCTCGTCTCTAATTTCCTTATCATAGTAAAACTTCTGGTGTTGTTTTTTCCACTTAATAGTGCCTTGTTTCGCGAAGGGGCACAATTTTAGAACTTTCCAATAACGCTCTCAACTATTTCTTCATCTGCCAATAACTGTGCAACTACATTTTCTTCAGGGTGGTTTAGGACATTTTTTGCATTCGGATTGCGATAACCCAACTCTTTGATCAAATTTCGGAGTTCTTGAGTGCTTTCACCACCTACCCGTTCATCAGAATTCTCAAAAGCCATGTTAGAGCAAGTCCAACAGCTTCCCTATAATAGGGATTTTCAATAATTTTACGGATTTTACATAGTTATCTAGCTCCAACAGGTTCTCTATCTCATTCCCTAAAATAGGAATTTTGATGAGAGAGGATATTTTCTTCCCCATATTTGTAGAGAGAGAATAAAATTTTAGGGAAGAACGATTTAATGCAATATTCATTGAATGCATCAAATCTGACATTATTTTTAGCCAAAAGTTTAAGTCTCATGCTCTCCATATTCTTCTCTTTACTATCAATTGGTGATTAACCTTTTGTAGTATTAATTTGGTGGACCAACACTCTTTTCGAAATCAGTTATTACATTAAAAATGTGTTGATAAATGTCAACTTCTCTACGGTAGGGAATCTGTTGGAGATAAACAAAAAATATATAGAGAATCTGAGTTATGAATTCCCATGTTGTAGAAAAAATTATGGAAGATGTTGGACGTGCTCTTATCTGTTGATCGAAGTTTACATTGACAAAAGAAGATCGCAATTACATTTGCACGAACATCCATAGTCCATGCTGAAATTGCAAGATTAATTTCATCTAACACATTTATATTTCCTGGATTTGGAACCCCTAATTCATAACCTTCCAAAAGACTTCTATAAAATCGATGATGATAATGTATATTGAAAGCTCGTATAATCCCCGCATCACAAGGTTGAATTTTTGAAGTTGTGTTTGGTGGAAAAAATTATTCAACATTTTGCAATCCTTCAATAATTTTTGTTAGGAAGGGAAATTATCCACAATCAAGAGAATTTTTCTTCCAGCCATTTTTTAAAATCAAATTGGCAAACATATTCGTCAAATAACACCCTAGTCATCCAAACTTGTTTGTTAGCATTGTACTCACAGTTCAATCTGTTTAATTTTACATTCTTGAACCACCCTGGTTTAACATATTTCCCAATAATTCATAAAGAAATTTTCTCTGAACTGTCCTCATTACAACAAATAACAACATTTATTCTTTCCTTGTCTTGTTTTTTCCCTTCAAGCTGCATTGTTGCAAGGGAATGACCCGGTTGAAGTCTAAAAAACAAATTTGTTTAAGATCAAAACATGTAAATAATTACATAATTAGAGTACAAAATAAATAATAAAATTAAACCTCTTTCATCCATATTAAACATGTCTTTCATTTCAAAATGATTCCATTTGTCTCTTATATTTTTTAATTTGTCCTTCATGCTCTCCATTTTAACTGATCCACTCTCTCCAAAACACCGAAGATTTTTAATTCCAAAACTTGCTTTGAACTTTCCAAACCAACTAATAAAAAAACGTAAAGTCAGGAGTACCCACAAAATACATATCCTTCATGGACTTTTTCTCCTTCTCGATGATTAATTCACCTGTCATATTCATATGTTCTTGATATTGAAGAATCCATTCATAAACGGTTTTTTCTAGGTCAAAATTTTTTACCGGTTTGTGTCGCTTAATATCACCTCTTTCAAGAGCAGGTGAGAAATACTCATAAGACCGCTTAGCTGCATTCGATACTGTCCATTGACTCAATTACTAAGAGCCCATTCTTACAATTTCTTTTGAGTGAGACTTGAATTATCCTTGTTATGCTTGCATAATGCTCTTCGAATCTCGTCGATTATTGTTGTTTTTTCACACTTTTAAGATGGAAGCCATGTTGTGTGTATGATTTGTTTGTGTTAGCATAATTTGATCTTGTATTTATATCAGTGTTCTAAAAATCGGTCCTAGGCGGCGCCTGGCTTCCGCCTCGCCTAGGGCCTAGGCGGTCCGATTAGGCGTTTGGGCCGCCTAATTCCGCCTAATCCCGCCTAGGGCTGCCTAGACATACCCAAACCAAATTTGAAATTCGGTTTTCGATTTGAATTCGGTTAATAAAATAATACAATTCGGTTTATATTTTTTCTTATATAAACAAGAAGTTTTTTTACTCTCTAATATATATTAAATTTCTTATTTTTAATTATTTTTGTATTATTATATTAATTAATTATATATAAATAATAAAATAATACAAATCCGCCTAGACCGATTAATCCCCGATTAATCGGCTAGGCGCTAGGTGGTGCCCTTCCGCCCGACTAGCGCCTAGCGATTTTAGAACCATGTTTAGAGGTGATAATGATTTAGAGCTGGGACAGAGGGAGTGTACTCCTTAAGTCCAAATGCAATGGTAGAGACCGCTAGTGGTCTATTACCAATTAATATATTATTTTTTACAATCTCTCTCTTCCACCTCACCTTAAACCCTAAGAGACCACTTAAGAAACTACATTTTTTTCACAATGGTAAGAGACCATTCTCTACTATTTATGGATCCCACTTGATTTTCTCTATCATACTCATTAATTTTTACATTAAAATTTAATTTAAATAAAGTTGTGCACCCAAAATAAGTTGAATATGAAATTTAATAATACATTATAATATTTAAAATTGAATTTTGTTTTATTCAAAAATTATTAAATTTTTTATTTATTTTTGTTCTTGTATATATCATCATTCATTGTAAAAAAATTAATATATTAAGAAATTAATTTTTAAAAAATAAAATAAATAATAAATAATAAGATAAATTAATTTTTTAAAAAAATTATAAAAATAAATATTACATTAGCAAAAACCAATTATAACGACTTGAAAAATTACATAAATACTTAAAATATATTGATCCAGTCCGACAAATGATTACAATTTAAAAATCAAAATATTAATCTAGTCGGACTAATTATTACAAATAGAAAACTGAAATATTGATCTAGTCTGACCAATTCTTACTAACAGAAAATATGGGTTGCAAGAGAGGACAAAAGGTGGGCCGCATGTGGTATCTTGGTAAGAGACTATGAAGTGGTTTCTTATTAAGAAACCGCTTTAGAGACCACCAATGTAGGCATTTTCGGTCTCTGTAGCAGTCTCTTAAAATTAAGATACTACCACTGCACATGCTCTAAGTACACTACTATTGTGGATGCTCTAAGCCCTCAATAGTCAATACCAAAACCCTAGGGGTGGCAAAATAGTTGTAACCTACTGGTCAAGCAGGTAGTCTATTTTTAAATCTGAGTGGGTAATGGGTCAAATGGATAACGGGTCAAAAGGGTATTTGAAAAATATGGACCGTTTGGGCTTGCAGGTTGACATGGGTTGAAACAGTGGGTCAATTTTATGGGTTGAAATCTGTGAATTTACCCATATGAGTTGGTATAAAAACTCATATCGGTCAATATGGGTTGAAATTTACGACACCACCTCATCTTTCGCCGCCGCCACCTTATTTGCCGCTTCAGCCACTACCCGGACTAGCAACACCACCATCACCTCTTCTCTCTAAATCCACCACCACCACTCGTCCTCACCGAACAACTAGCACCACCGACGGACAAGCCCAACCCAAGCTTCATTGCCTTGCGCCCAGATTTTGTGTCGAAGTCCCCTAAATCCCAGCACCACCGCTCGTCCTCGTCGGGCAACTTGCACCACCGGAGGCCGAGCCCAACCCAAGCTCTGTTACCTCACACCCAGATCCAGTGTCGGAGGCTCCCTAAATTCCAGCACCACCACTCGTCCTCGCCAGGCAACCAGCACCACCAGTGGCCGAGCTCGACCCAAGCCCCGTCCCCTCGCGCCTAGATCCAGTGCCTGAAGCGACACGAATTTCTCTTTCGGACGTGAAACTGCCGCAGGAAACCATCACTTTCGCCAATGCTATACGGTCGCGGTGGAGCTGATGACAGATTGCAGATTGAAGGCCCGGACGGCAGTAGTGGAGGAAGGCATGGTTCCGGAGCTGGTGGAAATCGTGGAGGAAGGGTTCCAGTGGCAGAAGGATCTCGCAATGTCGATTCTATTGCAGCTTTGTGAAGATGCTTAGTGGCGCTTAATCCCTCTTATGGACCTAACAGGCTGACAAAGATTTGGGGATGAAGCAAAAAAATGCTTTCTAAAATAATGTAAAGGGTAATATTATAATTTCATGTTTTTTGTTTTTTAATATTTTAAATTAGGGGTATAATGATCATTTTATTGATTTCCGGCCAAATTTAGGTTATCAGGGTTAGATTGACACTTTTGACTAAATAATAGGGTTAGAATTGCACTTTGAGATTTTACAGGGTTAGATTGACACTTTCAACCAAAACATATGGTTATTTTAGCACTTAACTCAAATTTATGACAACTCATATTACCCGACCCATATTCGACCTGTCTGCCCATTTGCCACTATTCCCTCTGGTCTCTAAATATTGGCCCTCTTTCAATTGGCACAATTTTTTTTTCAAAAATTGAAATGAAAGGGTGTAGGTTGAATTGGGAAAATAAAAAGTAAAATTAGTGGATAAAAATAATCTAGGATTTGCCAAAAAAAAAGTAAGGTGTCAATATAAAAAAATCATTCAAAAAGGAAATGGTGCCAATATAAAAAATCTAGAGGGAGTACTATAAACCCCTACAATAATTTTTTTTGAAGCCTCGTGACATGAGGGGCAATTAATCCCAATAACTATTGAGACTCATTAGATACAAGCTAATGAGATGGGAAATTCCTATTGTTGTCTAGTTTGAGATTATGATCAAATGAGTTTTATAGTATCGGGTTACAAAGAGAAATGGGGTTGAGATCCCAATCTTCCTATATACCCATTTACAATTGGGTAATTATGGGTACCCAATTAATACCCGACCACTTCCCATCTTTTGATGAATATATTATTTAGTGTAATAGACTCCACTCAAGCGTGGATATTTTTACTCTTTTCTGACTATTTTTATAGTTACATTTTCCAAATTTTATCAAATTCCTACAACCGTAAACGAGTTTGTTCGAGTTCAAATCATTTAAAATATTTCAAACTCAGTTCGATTCGATTGAACATGTAAAATCATGATTCACCTCGAGTTCGAGTGAAATTGAATTAGTTCGATCTCGAAATCCAGTCATGAATAAATATATTATATTATATTTAATAAAAAAAAAATATATAATGTGTTGGCTCTATAAACTCGAAGAGATTAACGAACAATATCATAGTTGGGTTCGAGTTCGAGCTCGTACAGTATTCGAGCTCGAATGATATACTAGCTAGAACTCGAATGTTGTACGAGCTCGAGCTCGAATGTTGTACGGGCTCGAGCTCGAATGTTGTACGAGCTCGATCAAAGCTCGAATATTGTACGAGCTCGAATGATGTACGAGCTCAAATACTGTACGAGTTCAAATGTTGTACGAACTCGAATACGGGTTTGCATGAGTTTGAGTCAAGTTGGAACTCGAGATATTTTAAACGAGTTGAATTTGAAATAGTGGTTGTTTGAATTCAGCTAGGCTCATTTATGGTCTTAAGTGTTGTAGAAATAAAATGAAAGGATACGAATTGTACCCTGTCCGATGGCAGATTAGAATATAATTTAAACATATGAATGAGTGACGGTCTGTTTAAAATGCCTAACAAACACCCCATAATAAGTTTTCAAGGGGGAGAAGACACCCCTCCCATACATCGACAAAAAAGGGGGAGAGAACACCCCTAAAAACAAAAGTATTTTCCCTAGAAGAGTGAAGTAATCAGAGAAACTATGTTCATGAAAAGGGACAAAAACTTCACCAACCGTGCGCTTCAGCTCTTGAGGGTCAAATATGTGGGCTTCCAGATCAAAGGCTTTCATCAGATCATTTAGGAGTAACTCGGAGGCCCTACGGCTTTGCACGATCTTAGTATCTGAGGAAGCCACAGGTGAACACCCACTCTCTAAAAGCACGAAGGTTTGTCACCTCAGCCTCAAGTTTACCCACGGTCATCTGCCGCAAACTAGTAACTCCTCTCTCAAGCTCCAGATTACCTTCAAGAGATACGGCCCAAGTACGGGAGTGCTCGAGGTCACCCTCAAAAGAGCCAGCCCAAGCATAGCTACACTAAAGATCAGTGGTGAGGTCCCTGACAGACTGACGAGCCTGTTCAAGATCTCCCTGGGCCACAACAAGGTTAGAACGGAGCTTCTCCTGCTCAATCCACATAGAGAAAGCGTAGCACACATGCTGGAAAGAAGCACAAAAAAAAAGAAAATTGAAAGAGAACGGGGAAATAAGTAAAGTCAAAGAGAACAAAGGTGAACAAAAAAAAAGACCTCGATCACAGAGGAAACATAGAGGTCTGGAATGCTCATGGACCCTGCCACGTTCCAACCATGCTCCGAACACCACTTTTCGAGCCAAGCATTGAAATGTCTCAAGGGCAAAGCTTGGGACAAGAAGCTGGCACAAGTAGCAAGCCTCCGAAGTAGCTCGCTCCCCTTGAGCACCTGAGAGCTCGAAGCACTGAACAAAGGAGGAGTAAAGCTTGCAGGGGGAGCGGTCGACACATAAGCCCCCAAAATGGGGGTAGCCGATGGCTGAGCTTGAACAATGGGGGTCACGACAGACAGTTGCAGTTACGGTGGCTTAGCAACACACATATTTAAAAGGATACGGGGGTAGTA
>JAULKK010261974.1:0-15161 GCA_032355705.1 Rubia peregrina
TTATATAAGACTGTCTCATATCGAGAATAATGATTAATTTGTATTATAATGAAGTTTAATTAGAGATAGAGTTCCAAATATAATTAAATAAAGTTTGAGAGAGTAAGGACTAAGGAAGGGTTTGGGTGCAAATATCATACATTGGGGGTGATGGGAATGAATAATTGGTGAATTAATTATTTCGGATTATAAGAATCACATGGTCAAACATCAGGGTCAGAGATATTCACAGATTATTTTTTTCTCCCCAATCCTACGCAATGCGCGAGTTTTTAACTATCAAGATTGATGCTTCATTTTCAATACTTGATATTTCAACCAAAACTTGTGGTGTTTTTTTCAGATTTTTCTTTTCAATAAAATTATCTGTTTTAAACTTAATTAATGATTTTCAATGTCAAAATTTGTGTTTACATGTTATATTTATAACATCTATACATTTTGACACAAATTAGTGATTTATTATTATCATTTTTTTTTTTGCCTGGTGTTAATTTTTCAGTGTGAAGTTTTAAAAATCAATATCAATGTTCTCTTTTAATGTTAGATTTTATTTAATGTTTCGTTGATGTTTTTAGATTATGAATTGATTTTTAATATTTTTATATGGATGTTTATTTCTTCTAATATCAAAGTTACATTTTGATGTTATTCTATTTTAATATAATGTGTATTTTATTTTTTATTTGATGTTTATCTATGTTAGTGGGATTTTTTATTTACATTTTATGTTTAACAATTTTGATTTTATCGGTATTTAAATATTTTTATTTGATGTTTAATTATTTTTATTTGATGTAAAATAATTTAATTTGATGTTTAATTTTACTATTTGTATTTGACTTCTTACTATTTTAAATTTATGTGTATTCTATTATTTTATCTGATGTTTTAATATTTTAGTTAATAAGTGTATTCTATTAATTTTATTTATTATTTTGCTATTTTAATTTGAGGTTAACTATTTTAATTCGATTTGATTTATTTTAATTTGATGTGTGATTTTTGGATTTGAACTCTTAAGGTCATGCCCAAATCACAGGCCCAAACTCTCTTGATTCAAGTTGATGTGAAAAAACTGAAACCCGAAAACCTGAAACCGATCCAAACTTTCCTACCTGCCGTCAGCTCCATTCGCAACTACGACTTAACGACAGTACCTTCATCGCGCGACGGGATTCCTCAAGAACGACAACCTCTGTAGCGGGACGTGACCTCCTTCCTTACGATGGATTTCAAAAACTTTGATGGTGACTTCAAAGATTTTAACGGATTTCGACAATGACCTCCTTCCTTGACCACGACAAGTTTTGGCCTCCGTTGCGCGATGGATTTTGAAGACAATGAATGAAAACGAATTCCCCAGAGGTCACGGAAAATTACTGCGGCAAATCGAGTGATTTCACGGCAAACTCCAACCGGAAAATCAAGCAATCCCACGGCATATTCCAACAGATCAAGCTTTCTCATGGTGAAATCCAACTGGCAGTTTGAGTTCGATGAATTCAGCGATGAACTCGGCGACTGTAATGCATGGAATCAGAACCGGAACGACAGAGGCTTGACGGGGAAGACGAGGATTTTCCTATTTTTGTTATTTGCAAAGAGATCCCTATACTTCTGTGAATATTTTAGTATTTATCCCAAAAATAAAATAATAAAACATTAACCTCAACATTTAAGAAGCAGTTATTTTATATGTATTTTATTTGTAATTTCCCCTTGATCTCACGATGAAACAGTCTTGCAGAACCCATACTCTTTATTAAAGTCGGTCTGTGTTCAAGTTATGAATAGCATAAACTTTGGGGGTTCATACAAATAAGGAGCTTATTTGAAGGCCTTGTCCGTGAAAACAAGAAGATTTATATTGACCAATGGTGAGCCAAAGCAAGAATGATCCCTGAACGTAAATTAAGCAGCAATAAGTAAAATGGTGAATGAAGGAGCACATGGGAAATGGTTGGAGATTAAAACAACACATTTACAGTCTTCTACTACTTCCATTTATTTTATAATGACACACTTTATATAAATGGATGTTTATTTTATTTTGACTCCTTCTAAATTTAGTAAATTATGATTATTTTTTTCCATATATTTAACTTTTTCTATTTAACATTCAATTTATACTACTCAATTAAAATCTTTTAAATATTTGTGCCAAAATTTAAAGTGACAATGTTAGTTGAACAAGGTGAGTATACCAAAGTTACGCAGAAAACGAGCCACGACAGAAGGAAAAAAAAGAGTAAAAATAGCTTGCATTAGCATGCAACTCAAGTTCGAATTCACTTCTCTGCTTCCTTTTACAAATGAGCTCATCTATTGAACGACAATATTTCTATAAATTATGAAAAAATCAAGGTCTAAATTGCAAAATAAAAGAAATTGAAAAAAAATCAGTTTACATTGATCGGGTCATAAACTTAATTATAACTATTACACATTACATAATAAATTTTTAATATTGTAATTAAAATATATTACCTTTCTATAATTCTGATTCAATCTTATCTTTCCATATGTCTATATGCAAAGACGTTTTTCCTCAAAATTTTGCCAATTCAAATTTACGATTATATGCGAGTATACGACTTTATGGGCATCATGTTTATTTTTTGGGTTATTTACCTTTATAACCCTGACTTTAGGTGAAAGTGTCAATATAATCCTGTAATTTTAGAAAGTGCAAAAATAATGCTAACTTATTATTATGTGTCAATCTAACCCTAACTTTTAAAAAAATTGTGCCGATATACACAAAGTCTATCTTTTCGGCATTGACCATGTAAATTCTGGCGAAGAGAAAAAGGAAATGACTAAAATACCCTTGAATTAAAATCTAATTTTTTTGGCTGAAATACCCCTAAGAGTTATACATGGTTATTTCAGCACATAGTAAATAAAGTCAATGTTATATCTGCATTTCCAATATAAATACAGGGTTATTTCGGCACATAGTCAATAAAGTCAGGGTTATATCTGCACTTCCGATATAAATACAGAGTTATTTCAGCACATAGTTAATAAAATGAAGACGTGTCTTCTTCCCTTCCTCACTCTTCACCAAACCCAAGTCGTGACATCTCCCCGTTTTAGTCGCTGCCATCGCCAGAAGCTTCCCCTATCAATTTTAGTACCTCATAGTACTTCCCTGGTACTTTTTAAAAATTGAAATAGCCTTGCTTTAACTATTGTGTAAGGGCACTTCACACATTTTGAAGAGGCTGTAATGATGAAATCACAACAAAACAACATCAATATCAATTTTAATCCATGGCCATTTTTTACCTGCGACGGAGAGTCAAAGCAGAGCCGCTGGATGTGGTATTCAAGGAGGAAGAAACGGGGGAGCTTCGACGGCGATCGGGCGGAGGAGAAATGGGAAGAGGAGAAATTCGGAGGAGAAGCAGTTGGGTGATGCCTTGGTTTTTGTGCTTCGAGCTGAAGAAATCGGGAAGAATGGTGGAGCGGGAAGAAATTCTGGGGAAGAATAGAAATGCAAGAGGAAAATAGGAGAAAAGGAGAAATAAAGTAAGGGTCAAGAACGTCATTTCACATTTTGTGACTTTTTCCTTTTTAAAATAAGGGCAAAACGGTATTTTCACCTTATTCCGACAGTAAACTAGTTGACTAAAAAGTCAACGTGGTCAAGGATTAGTTTAGCATTTTCTGAGATTAGATGGTTATATTGGCATTTTCAGCCTAAAGTCAGGGTCATTTTAGCACTTATATCCTTTTTTAATTCAAGGACAAAATGATATTTTCCTTAATATCCAGCCATAAATCAGTTGACTAAAAAGTCAAACAAATCAAGGGTTATTTTGACACTTTCTGAAATTGCAGGATTATATTGCCACTTCCAACCTAAAGTCAGGTCACTTAGCACTTCGCTCAAAATAAAAATAACACAAGCGGAAAGAGGAAAATAAAAGAATCAGGTAAGCTCAAAATAAAAGGCGCACAAGCGGAAAGATAAGAGAATCAGCTAAGATAAGAATAAAACATTCGATTGCTCTGATATTCTTTGCATTCCCAATAGCAAGGCTATCTGGACGCAATATTCTCTTATCAAGCAAATCTACCTTTATTTGGGGTCAATGTGTAGGCAAAATATGATGTAGTAATTCTACTCTGTTTTCCACAAAAAAACGTTTGGCTCACGTTATATTTCCCGTGCAGTGCGCAAGTTTGACCATTTACTTCTCTCTAATCTGTGGCGGGTAATTCACTTGTCATTTTACTTTGAGAAAATAATTTGGTAAGATTCTTCGACTTTTAAAAGCGCTCAAGTACATCCGTTTCACTGGTTTAGCCTCTTGAATTTATGTGAAGAGTGGATAAATTTAATATAAAAAATAGAATGAGTGGACGGGATTGAAGGAATCTTGCCAAAATGGAAAGTGTATCGTCTAAAAAATATCTCAATAAGGTTAGTGTGTCACAAATAGATAAACGAAATGAGTACTTGAAATGGTTGTTGATGGAAAAGTTCATAGCTCTCTTGTCGAATATTTGACTAAAAAATGAATTTAACCTTCAATTACTCTTTTTTAATTAAAAAATCATTTTCACTCGCCGCTTCTTCACCCGCCACCAATCTGAAAAGAGACGAATCGATGCGATGCAATGATGACAATGGTGCGATAGAGCAGCGAATTTAGAAAATAAATTCAGTAGGGATACTAATAATAGTTAATGTTATATTAGAAATAAAATATAAATAAATTATATTAATGAAATTTAAATCTCAGTATAAATAATATAATATCTATTTAATATTTTGAGTAAATTTCAATGACTTTTTTTTCCAATAGTTCAATAAGACATGTTTTTTTTCTATTAATGCACAAGGCAGTCCTTGATTGAACCAGAAACATTTCATTCCATTGCACATGATTAGTACTCCATCTGTCTCAGTTCAAACTACACACTTTTTGGTCAACTTTTTCAAAACACATTTGACCATAAATTTTAACCAGCATATAAATACAAATATCATTATGTGAGATATCATTGGATTCTCTGCATGATGTATTTTCTAAACATCAAATTTTAATATACCATTATTATACACAAATAAAGTTATCGTTGGTGTATGAGAAAGTTGATAAAAAAATGTATTCCTATTCAACGGGTTTGTATTTTTGACATCAAATCTAATCACATCACTTTCGTTTCAAATGTTTAGTTGGGTTTTCTTTTTTACTGAAACTCAAAGAGTTTTTTACTGTGTGTTGATTTTCTTCTTCCTTTTGATTAATAATTAGAAGCAATTTTTAGTATTTTGGTAAAGCGTTGTTGTGCATTAAATAGCATTCTGACTGTTTTTAAGGAGTTCAAAACTTTGTAGATGTATGATAAATTAAGATCAGTAATTACAGTCAAATAGTAATTACTCCTATACGTTTTTTTGTTGGGAAAATGCAACTGCATTTGTTGCGTTGTGTAGACTGTACAGTATGCAGTGTGAAGGATTGCACTAAAGTGTGACGATATTTTCAATTTGGAGATTTTTCTAGATTTGTGCATTTGTGACCACGTCATTCATGGGTTGTTTTACCATTCTTGCCCGGAAAAGGTTAATCTCCTTTGTGAGACCATTCAAAATTAAATTTGTACAATTAAATTTTCTAGCTATAATATATTATCTAATGTTAAATTTCAATGTATCTTGGGATTCCATCTTAAAATTACTTGGTACTAAGTGGAGGTGACCCAAGACCTTATATATTAGTTATTATCATTGTAAGTAACCGATGTGAGACATATTGGTACTAAGTGGTGGTGAACCAAAACCTTATATATTAGTTATTAGGGATAAACTCATTCATGTCCCTTGTTCCTGTGTTTGTGCAGATATACCCCTGAGTTTTTTTTTAAAGTGCATACGTACCCCCAGCCGTGGTCTGAAAATTGGTCAATTTCGGTCATTCCCGGATTCAATAGAAATGACCATTTTCACCGAATCTGGGAATGACCGGAATTAAACAGTCATTTCTATTGAATCCGAGAATCACCGAAATTGATCAAATTTTAAGACCACGACAGGAGTATGAATGCACTTTAAAAAACTCGAGGGTATATCTGCACAAATATAAGAACTGAGGGGGCATAAATGCACTTTTTTGTAGTTATTATCATTGTAAGGAACCGATATTGGACATATCTTTCAACACGCCCCCTTACGTGCCAACGTGGAAACACTCCACTACCCATTTCAGGCCAAATTAAAGGGGATCCACACATCAGCCCAATAAGCCCAACTTGGGCCCAGATCTTAAATAGTTGGCTCTGATACCATGTTAAATTTAGAGGTATTTTAGGCTTCCATCTTAAAACTAATTGATACTAAGTGGAGGTGACGCAAAACCTTATATATTAGTTATTATCATTGTAAGGAACAGATGTGAGACATATCTTTCAACATCTAAGTATAAAATTGGATAATTAAAATCTGATTTGAGTTATAATCGAGTTTGATAGTTCACAATTTTGACCTTTCGGTGATAAAAATTTTCGATAATTATATTAAAAACTAGATAATATATTTGGGTGATTTCAAATTTTAAATCATTCATTAATATGTTAATAATATGTTCAGTAATGGTTATAAAATTTTATTCTCATATTATTTACATCCTCTTCGTTGCAAATATATTTTGAATTTTTATTCAACTTTCACATTATATTTTGAGTCCGTCTCTTGAAAGACGGTCTTTCCATAAATTATGGAAAGACCAAAGTTTAAACTGCAAATTTGAAAAAAATCAAAATAAAATTTTTGGGTTGTATTAATCGGGTCATAAACTTATCACTCCTACATGTTGCATAATAAAATTTTAATATTGCAACTAAAACCTTTTACTTTTCTATAATTTCAATTCAACCCCGTCTTTCCATAGGCATATGGAAAGATAGTTTTTCCCACTACTTTGCCTTATATTTTTGTCAAATAATATTATATATACTTAGATATGCATGCGTGATGGCTTAATTATAATAATCGCTTTAATATATTGTCATTTCAGGTGCATTCCACAAAAAGATTAATTATTGGTGAAATGTGATTATTTGAAGAAAAAAAATTCCCTAATGATTCAATAATAAGACTAAAAGATATCTAAATACAGATCCTCAGAGTTTGACAAACAACTGCATGAACCATTGACCTCAAAAAACATCAAAATTCAAACAAAGCTTAAAAAAAGAGAGCAAACAAATAAAACATGGGTATAAAATATGAACGGTTAAAATATGAACGGTTAATAGTTGGCAATCACAAATGGGAAAGGATTCTATCTTCTATACAAGATGTACACAAAATATAACAAAATATCTTCTTCTTAACACTCATACTCAAGTTGGAGCATGTTGATCACGAATGTCCAACTTGCCAAGAAGAGTCTGAAATGCCTTTCGTCCAAGAGATTTAGTGAACAAATATGCAGGTTGGCTAGAAGTACTAATATGATGAGTAACAACTTCACTCGACTGTACCAAATCACAGACAAAATGACAGTCAATCTCAATGTATTTCGTACGTTCATGAAACATGGGGTTGAAGAGCTACCTAACTATCATAGGAATGAGAGAAGAATGGCCTACGCCCAAAAACCAAAGAAGAGACTTAAGCCAGAGAAACTCACAACAAGCAACGGCCATAGCAAGGTATTCTGCTTCAGCCGAAGACCGAGAAATAGTAGGTTGCTTCTCTGTCTTCCAAGATGAGGGAAACCCGCCAAGAATATAAAAAAATCCAGTCAAACAATGGCGAGTAATAGGGCATGCAGCGCAATCATAATCACAAAATGCAGTAAGCTGAAGCAAGTTCTTAGCGCAGAGAAATAGACCTTGACTTGGATCATTTTTCAAAAAAAGAAAAATCCACAGTGCAGGCTGCCAGTGTGCTACACACGGCTTTTCCATAAACTACACCAAAGTGTGCATAAAATAACTAAACTCCGGATGAGTGATCGTAAGATAAATCAGCTTGCCGACCAGACGTCGATATTGCGTTGGATCATCAAACGTGTGGCCATCTGCGCGCTCCAAGTTATGCTTCCGTTCCATAGGAAATCAGTGGGTTTGGCTGCCAACAAACCAATATCTGTCAAAATATAAAGCGCATATTTTTGTTGACACAAAAACTTGTCATCTAGCCTCCGAGTAATCTCAATCCCTAAGAAATACTTCAATATAACCAGATCTTTCATATGAAAACTCACGACCATCGGAATCGGAACCATCAATGATCAGATCGTCAAGATAGACCAGGACATGGAGAGAAACATCATCACTAAATGAAGAGTAATCTGCCTTACTCTGAATAAATCCAAGAGGGGGGGGGGGCAGTAGCAAGTTTGGCAAAGCAGTTTTCGTGGTGCTTATTGAAGACTATAAAGAGATTTGTAAAGTTTGCAAACAGACCAGGCGAAGGAAGCGAATAGTCGGGAGGTGGCCGCATCTACACCTCCTCGATCTCCATGCCATAATGCATTGTGTACGTCCATATGATGAAGACCACATCCTCAAATAATAGCAACATCAAAAAGAGATGAACCGAGCTCATGTTGGCAACAGGAGCTCAATCAAACCATCACATTTATACTTGGTTCAAAACACCCATTTACTTCCAGTGACATGTTTTCTAGGCAGCAGAGGAGATAGAACCCAGTTTTATTCCACTCTAATGCATCAATCTCGTCTGTCATTACCACATGCCAATGTGAGTGGCGAGAAGCCTCATAATATGCAACATGGTCAAAGCCATCTGTAACTGCAACTAAATCTAGAATGCAAAACCAAAAAAATATTATAAGATTGAAAATCAGCAATAGGGTAACGAGTACCTGAGGACAATCTAGAAATGGACGAGAGAGTAGGAGAGTGGGGAGAGGGGTTTAAGGTGCAAGTAGCAGTGCAGACATAATTCTTTAATTTAGTCAACCGAAGCAGTCAAGTCAGCAACATGTGCATACAGAAAGAAATCTTCATAAAACACAACATCACGACCATCAAACATAGTACGAGACTTCAAGTCATAGACACATCAAGCTTTCTTGTCAATTGGGTACCTCAAAAAGACACATTTGAAACTTCTGGATGCAAACTTATCACGCGTCATTAGAAGCTGAGAAGCAAAGCACAGCTAATTGAACACACGAAGATGGCTGTAATCTGGTGCTCGACTATGAAGAAGTTGGCCATCTAAAACTGGTGTTTGAGTGTGATTGATCAGGTAGGCAGCTGTAAGAATACATTCTCCCTATAAGTCAATAAGAAAATAAGCCTGGAAATGAGAGTACGAGCAACGTTCAAGATATGACGGTGCTTCCATTCCACACACCCATTTTCCTGTGGCATGTAGACTGTAGAGGTCTCGAACCGAATCTCTTTCTCCACATTATAAGATTTGAGAAGTGGACATTCAATTTCATTATCAGCCTGAACCTATTGAACAGTACGACGATACTGTGTCTGAACGAGAGCATAGGATTCCTTTATCTTGACAAGTACTTAAGACTTCGAAACTAACAAATAAACAGAAACAGGTCGGGAATAATCATCAACTATTGTTAAAAATGAAAATATTCCACTAGAAGAATGTGGTCCATAAGGGCCCCAAACATCACAATGTATAAGTTCAAACAAATGACTAGCTTTAGAATTACTCAAAGGAAAACTACTTCTAAACTGTTTAACTCGATTACAAACCAAGCAAGGAGCAATTTTATTCAATTTACTATGACTTAAAGTAATAATTGGGACTAAAGACCACCGAAGAGGATGGATGGCCAAACATTGATGTCATAAATAAGATGAAGACATAGCAGTCAAAACGGACAAGGACGATGGCAAAGATGGATGAGCATCCAGTCTGTGCAGCCAATAAACCCCACCTTGCTAATCACCCGCACCAATCACTGTCCTCGTGCTGATATCCTGTAATATGCATAACTTCTGTGTAAGCAAAACCAGATATTTTAAAGCAACAGTTAATTTGGAAAATGATAACAAGTTACAACGTAATTCTGGAATAAACAAAACACTGGAAACAACAATATCGCCAGCGTATAATCATCCGTGTTGAGAAGCTATAAAAATAGATCCATCAGGTAGGATGATATCAACACTATCATAGGTTCAAGATCACGCAGAAGATCCTTAGCACCGATCATATGATATGAAGCTACAGTGTCAAGAATCTAAGGTAAAACAGGCTTGCTTGACGTATTGTCAGTATTATTCAACTTATAATCCACCACCCAAACCCAACCACATATGTATGTGATAGGAAAAAAATCAACATTTTTTAGAAAACACATACAAACACAATAACCTTAAACCCTGCAAAAATCTTTACATGAATTTTTAACAAACATATCCCTCTTATTGAGAAGAAATTCTTTGATAAGAAAATAACATATTTGGTGCCCACTTTTAAGTGAAATAACAGATTTCGTTCCTTTTTTTCACAAATTGTTCCCAAAGCATTCCCACATATAACAAAATGTTCTTAATTTATTTCCACATTGAGTCAACCTTTCTAGAAGTGATAGTGTCGCCATTGGGAAGCAGGAAACATGGAATGCAAGGACGATAGAAGAGACAGTGAGTATGGTTGGATTGTTAGTGTTCGAAACATGGAGGAGAAGCCAGTGGAGAAAAAAAATGGAAGAAACTAAAATTTTAGGAAATTAATTTTACCTCAAAAGTTATTATATTATAATTTATTAAATTTTGATAATTATTGACGGGTCCGTTAACTTAATTAAAATGTATTATACCTGATAAATGAACCAATTGAGAACATTTCGTAATAATATGGGAACCTTTCAGGGGCATGGTGCAAAAAGAGGAATCAAACCTGTAATTTTGCCAAAAAGTGGGCACTTAAATTGTCATTTTTCTCATTGTTTTATTCTCAATTTGATTTCTTTCTATTCATTTACAAGCCTTATATAGGCAGATTTGTACAGATTGATATAAAAGAAGGAAACTAACTATCTAGCTAATATCTTGAGATCTGAGTGACTAATTCTAAAACTAGGATTGTGGGATATTTCTAACTAATTTATATGTGATGTATGGAAGACTTGTTCAACACCCCCTCAAGTTGGAAGCGAAGTACAAATATCTAGGTCGCCCAACTTGCCAAGTAGTCGATGGAATGTGTCGGCGCCGAGTGGTTTGGTGAAGATGTCAGCTAGCTGGTCGTAGGAACGAAGGTATGAGGGCAAAATAAGATCAGAGAGAATCTTTTCTCTAATAAAGTGACAGTCTATTTCAATGTGTTTGGTACGTTCATGTAATACTGGATTTTCAGCAATATGTAGTGCCGCTTGATTATCACAATGTACCATAATTAGTGCAGATGGAGGAAGACCAAGTTCAGATAAGAGAGAAGTGAGCCACTGAATTTTTGAAGTGAGCCACTAAATTTCGGAAGTGAGCACAGCAAGAGAACGATACTTAGCTTCAACAGAAGATCGAGAAATAATAGGTTGTTTCTTAGATTCCCCATCAATTGAACTAGAACCAAGCATAGTAAAATATCCACTAGTTGAGCAGCAAGTTATGGGACAACCAGCCCAATCAGATTTAGAGAAACCGATGAGTGAAAGTGAAACGGAGGTAGAAAAGAAAATACCATTGCCAATAGATCCTTTTAGATAACGAAGTACTCGATGTGCAGCATCGAGGTGACAAGTGCGAGGATTTTGTAAAAATTGACTAAGATTGTTGACAGCATATTGAGTATCAGGACGAGTAACTATAAGATATAAAAGACTTCCAATTAGTAACCGATAAAGGGACTAATCAGGCAATATAGTACCATCATCAGGAGAAAGACAAATATTTTGTTCCATAGGAAAATTACATGGACGGGAGTCAAGCATCCCGGCATCGTTTAAAATATCCAGAGTGTATTTGCGGTGGCATAAAAATAAACATTTCTTTGACCAAGACACTTCGATGCCAAGAAAATAATGTAAAGGCCAGAGATCCTTAACGGAGAATGATTTTGCCAAAAAAATGTTTTGTTTGTGATATAAATGTATCATTATTACCAGTGATAATTATATCATCAACATAAACAAGAACAAAGACCAATATGTCTTTATGAATATAAGTGAAAATATTATAATTAGAGATTGATTGTCGAAAACCTCGACGAAGAAAAGTCGAAAAAAATTTAGCACACCATTGACGAGACACTTGTTTAAGTCCATAAAGATATTTATGGAATCTACAAACACGTTTATCAACATTATTGGAGAGACCTTGGGGAAGTTTCCTGAAATCTTCCTCATGGAGATCGCCTTGTAAGAGGGCATGATTGACATCTAATTGGTGAAGGGACCAATTTTTAACTCTAGCACTAGAAAGGAGAAGATGGACTGTGACTAATTTGTGCTACTTGGGAAAAAGTATTATGATAATCAATATATTCGGTTTGTTTGTAACCTTTGGCTACTAAACGAGCTTTATATCTTTCAATTGATCTATTAGGAAGAAATTTGATTTTATAAACCCATTGACAACCAATGACCTTCTTACTAGGTGGTAGATAACAAAGTGACAAAGTGTTGTTTGATTCAAAAATGCGGAGTTCTGCGCTCATACCATCATGCCAAACTAAAGATTTGACAGCTTGGGTATAATTTTGAGGTTCATTGTTATAAAATATTTTACTCAAAAAAATACAATGTGAAGAACTCAATTTTCCCAAAAGAAATGATTAGCTAACAAAAAATTAGTGGAAGAATGAGCTACAACACACACATAATCATTAAGATGAGTTGGCGATCGTCGAATTCTCTTAGGATAGTTTAAGTGTGTAGTGATTTCAAGACATGGAGGAACATTGCCCGATAAGAAAATATTATTATTAGGAGAAACGAAAAGCGTGGGAGATTCATTAGGAGTTGTGGATAAGTTATGCTGAGGTAAATTGGACTCTGATGATGTAGGAGATGAGGCATAATTATCATCCAGAGGTGTGATATAAATGCCATGTGGACGAGATCGTGAAATGTATTGATGTGGATATATGGATTTGTGGAAGTCATGCTTCAGGAGAGACAATAATACGATTAGTTGACAGATCGTAAACACGATATCCTTTTCGGTTGTAAGGATAACCAACAAAGATGTGGGGTTTTCCTCGTACATCAAATTTATGTTGGATATGCATGTTTTTAGCAAAACATAAGCAACCAAAAACACGTAGAGAAGAATAATTAGGAGATTTACCAAATGAAATTTCATGCGGAGATTTAAAATTAAGAATTGGCGTCGGTAATTTGTTTATTAAAAACACAGCTGGGAAAACACATTCTCCACAAAATGAGAGGAAGATTGGCTTGGAATCTTAATGAGCGAGCAACATTGAGTAAGTGGCAATGTTTTGCGTTCTACAATCCCAATTTGTTGAGGGGTTGAGACACAAATTCGGTGATGAATTATTCCATGAGAATGGAACCAATTTTGGAAGACTGAAGAAAGGAATTCAGCTTCATTTTTATATCTAAGAGCTTGAAGTTGTGCAATAAAAATACCCCCTTTCCAGAACGAATTTTAGAGATTAACAAATTGAATTGACGATTAATTTGATTTAAAAAATGTGTTACCATGTGAAAAGTTTGAGATTTGTTTTTCATTGATACACCCAAGTACATCTAGAATAATCAATCACGATTGTTAAGAAGAAACACAACCATTTTTGGATGGAATGGAAAAGGGCCCCAAATGTTAGTGTCAATTAATTCAAAACACTTGGAAGCGCAAGATTTACTTTGCGGAAAAGAATAGCAAAACTGTTTACCTTGTGGGCAAATATGACACATGAAAGCTTTATTATAAACAATAATTGGAAATTTCTTAACAAGAAATTCAAAACGGGAAATACATGGGTGACGTGGGCATGAGTGTCAAACGTCTAATTTATTTGCTACGGTGATGGAAAAATTGATTTCAAATGAGAAACATCATTTAGGAAATAGTGATCATGTGGAAGGCTACCCCTACCAATCTCCGTCTTGAATACATGATTCTAGAAATAGAAAAATTACATCACAATTAAGTTGTTTGATTGATTGTGATATAGATAATATGTTGAATTTGAATGATGGAATATAGAAAACATTTTTTTAGAATTAATTAATGAGAATAGTTAACTATTCTAAAGTGTGTCACCGAGGCATATAAGCCATCAGGAAATTGAATAGGAATATGTTTTAGAAGTGAAATATAGAAGAAAATAGAGATAATGAAGAACATACATCGTTAGATGCACCCGAATCGATAATCCAACGAGAGGATAAAAAAGAAAGAGCAGTACCTGCAAAATTGGCCGAAGGTCCACCGATTTCATCTTTGGCAGTAAGCACAAGTAAATTGAGTGACCGGTGCGGCTTGAGGAACAGGAGAAACGTGGGTGATTGATCCAGCGAGATGCGTGGTTTGTGGTTCAGCTCACTTACTATACTTGTCGGGGTAGCTATGTAGCTGAAAACACTTCTCTCGGGTATGACCATGTCAATTGCAATGTTTGCAGAAAGGACGCTGCCATTTTGATGTGATTCGATCGCGATATGGTGTTTTGCAAATTAAAAGGCAGCAGAATCAACGTCGGGAATCGATCAAACATTCAACTCTTGATGTTTTTCTTCTTAACGAACAAGGTTATAGATGCGCTGAATGGACATGAAAGGTTCCAATTAGGAGAATCTGGCTACGAACCGCAGAGAAGCTATCATGGTGCCTTGTAGAAATTCCATGGCACGGTCTTGATTTTGCTGCTCGATGATGCATTTTCCATTCCCGTAGGTACATGGAGTAATGCAAATAGTGTTGCTTAAATTCATCCCAGAGAGATTTGAGTTGAGTGAAATACAACGAAATAACCATTCCTTCTTGTTTGAGAGAAGAAATCAAATGTTTCAATTGATATATCTTGAGAGCCTTGGACCGAGAGAAACGCTCTTTGCGATTCGTCCATATTCGGGCAGCGTTGTCGGCATAGAGAATGCTTGGCCTGATTTTTGGAGAAAAGGAATTGAGTATCCAGCTGCTAGCAAGGTCTTTGCAGCGGCACCAATAGCATAATGATCATTGAGATTAGGTTGTCGCGGAGAGTTATTGGGCTGCAG
>JAULKK010262079.1:0-15161 GCA_032355705.1 Rubia peregrina
CTTTCATCTTTGCCGTTATAGGGCAACCTCTCCAATGACCCCCATGATCCTTTTTACCCATTTCCTAAACGAGGATATCTTCTTTTCCTACTATAACCAACTATCTCTTATGCTTCGTGTCCAAAAGTTTTATCTATTCAACAAAACAAAAGCGAGTTATTAGTAAGCATTTGATATGAGAATATAATTATAGAATGAATGATTTCTTAAATTTGCTCACAATGGTGAGAGCCGCCCTTTTAACAGAATCGTTAGTGTAGATCGATAATTTATTATCCCAGTTAGCTTTTAGGAACACCTTTGATCGATCCGGTTTGAAATCCATGCTTTTAACTTCCGCCTCTGCTTCTTCTACACTTCGACCTTGACTCACAAGCTCATCAATTTTATCCCCTTTTTTCCTCTTCTCGAGTTCACTAGCAAGTCTATGATTTCCTCCACTACCCGTATAATAAACGTAGTCCTTACTTGCAGTGCTTACCTATGTTGTATCACTTTTAGCCTATATGGTCAATGATTAGTAAAATGTATCTATCGAATCAATAACTTAAATGATACGCCATCCATAGATAGATACCTGGTTTTACGTCGACGATGTACTTTTGAGCCACCTTCGCCTTCCAATTTCTCCATTTTTCACTTGCATAAATTGTCCATTTCTTCCGGAACTCATTCATTTCATTGAAGGTCATTTTGGTGTGTATATCCCAGCTCATCTATGGCACAAATTTATATGTTGTGAATTTTATTTTTTTGGTGAACACGAAATGATAATAAATTAATGGAACACACTTACAAGAATGTCTTCCCAACCATCTTTCTTTACGTGTTCTGGAAAAACTTTCCAATTATGCAATGTCCCAAAGCTGATTCATCGTCGAAAAGCAAAGCCACGATATCCGGACCACTGGATGCGCATTTAAAGTATTCGTCGAAGAATATTTGTAGGGGTTTCTTTTGTTTTTCTAGTAAGACTGACTTGCACATGGCTATACCTCTACGTTTGCAATACATTTTCATCTCAAACTTCTGTAAATTCTCCCCCTTGTCCTCCGTCAAATTCACTCCTTGTTCATCCTCTGATTTTTCTGAGCTAGATGCATCATCCACAATCTCGTTACTAACGTCCTTATTTTCATATTATTTAATTGGGGTGACACAATTGTCCTTAACGTTAATAGTATAACATATGTTCTTGAGAACCAATTTATTCTTTGCCTTCGCCATTCAATGCAATTGGGCCCTTGTATGACTAAAAGAAGGGAAGGAATCATAGGTGAACACGTAAAATATTCCCACAAATGAATTCAACCAAATAACACACTTATATGAATGGATAAGGCAACACATGGGAATGGAATATAATGAAAAAAATGGAGGGAGTGTTGATAATTAACAATATCAAATAAGGCACACACATAAAAAAAAATCCCACCTCCCTATGCTTCTAGTTGAACAAAGAATGCAGAAAATATGTAGCATTCACAAACTGAGACACCGAGCTCTGTGAACACCAAGCAATGTTACAGTTAGCTACTCTAGCCAAACCAAACAGCATACAAAATTGAATATCTTAATCTAAGCAATGAATTCTCATACCCAATGCCTACATTTTTTATAACACAATTATGCACGGTTCACGTGACCTGCGTACAAAGTAAAGTAGTCCAACATACTCTAATATAGTCATCCATAACAAGTAACTTCAAACCACTAAACAAATTGTCCTGAATATAAAATTTACAACACGACGAAGTGCATATAAAAAATTAAAGGTATGGAATTGTACACGGTGATCGATTACAGTACCATAAAATATATGAAAATGAACACAGTCATAAAATGAACACTGAAACCAAAGCAACAAATTCTAGTTTCACTACTATAGTAAGAATACAATTGGCATCCACACAACAATTACACTTCTAACCTTCTTTGTACTTGGCCAAACAAAGAAGGAATATTGTAGTGGAATAATTATATACAATGGGAACGAGGCTAGGAAGGGAGAAAGTTTAGATAAATTAGAGACAGCGTGTGTGCGAGGGAGAGAGAAAATTCAGAAATTTGGTAGAAGGATGGGAAACAGGGGAAGAAGGCTAGGAAGGTAAAATTTTTGCAAACATGGGTTCACATTGTCTACGAGACTGCAGTGGAGAAGGAGGAAAATTGAGAGGAGTGGTATTTGGGAAAAGTGAGAGGAGAAGGATTGAAATTTGAGGGGAAAAAATGAGAGGGGAAGAAGTGAAAATGAGAGGGAATCAGCTAGGGCTTCCCACCCGTGGACTAAAATTGGGAGGAAGAAATGTGTCTTTGGCCAAACATGTAGAGGTAAAGTAGATATGTTAATCTTCATTGTAGATGGAAAGTAGATGTACAGAATATCTCAATTAATTTTTCCAAAATGATTTGGATGGAATATCCATAATAACTTATATTTTAAATATACAAGAAAGATATACTTGCTCTATTTATATTTGTATGAATATATACCATATTCAATAAACGTTTTGAAAATTCAAATTTCACTCCTTACAAAATAGTTATACAATCGATCATGTGATTTCTTTTTATTTTTCTTAATGAGTTATATATATATATATATGTATGCATATATATGTAGAACGAGATATATATATATAAGGGAAAGAATGGCAAAAAAAGTCAAAAGTTGATCATGAATTAGCACAAGTCAAATTAAATAAATCTTTGCGGACTAGTGTCTGATCAACCATCAGTTGTATAGTACATCTATAGACAGTCCAACGGTGCACATAGAATGCCAACCAATTAAGGATCGACAATGGTTTAGCACTTAGTCAGTTAGTTTGTCATATACTAGTGTAGGTGAATATGTACGTTGACTAGTGTTTGACCGACCGTCAGTTGTATACTACGTCTTCACTCACTCGACCGGTGCACATAGAATGCTTAACCAATTATTTGTCAACTTATGTTAAACTCTTTGATTTAGTATGTTTGTCACTAGTGTAGGTGCATATGTACGTTGACTAGTGTTTGACCGACCGTTGCTAGTGTAGTACGTCTACAGTTGGTCGATCGGTGCACTGTTTGGTTTAGTATGTCATACAATAGTGTAGTTGAATATGTAGGTCGACTAGTGTTTGACCAACCGTTACTTGTATAGTACGTATACAGTCAGTCGGTGAGTGCACATAGAATGGCTAACCAGTTAAGGTACGACTAAGGTTTAACTATTTGGTTCATTATGTCCGTCACTACTGTATATTCATATGTACGTTAACTAGTCTTTGACCGACCGTTACTTGTATAGTACAATCTTAGTCAACCGAGCGGTGCATGTAGAACGTTAACTGACTAAGTGTCGACATTCGCTAACTCTGTAAGTTACCTACTCTCTTTGTCCCAAGTACAACCATGCAGAATATTTTCAACAGTTTTCAACAAAAATGTTCAACCGTTAATATGTTTCACTACGTACTAGCAGAGTTCCAGCGCGTGTTGCATGATTTTCTTCAGTGATGTAAGTATATATATGTATATATTTTGTATGAGATATTAATGGTTTTAAATATATTTTTAGAAATGATATATTTTAACTGGTTATGATTGCTTGAATATAGTAAAAAAAAAGTTGTAACATTTTATAATGTGGGTATGTTAATTTTTAAACAACTTGTTTTAGGTCAGTCAAAATGAGTTCAACATCCCCAGTTGATAGCACCAAGCGAAAATTTTCCATTATATGTTGCTTGGGATAATATCGGCAATTAAATAGTTCACTTTTATAAACAACTTATTAATACGAATCCAACAATATTACATACCATAATATAATTGTACATAATCATGTGGGCCCACGATGAAATCATATATTTTCATTTGAGTCCATTATTTGGTCAAAAAATAGAAAAGTGATACTTGGGAACACAACCCTTCATTTATCACAACCCTCATTCATCAACCACCCCTCCCACTTTGATTGACGGAAAATTCTGCTCCCTCAAACAAGCCGCCAAAAAGTTCTCCCCCAACCTAGCCAACGGAAAATTCTCCTTCTGTGGCGGCTCTTCTCTGGGCAACCTCCAACCAAGTGGAACCATGTTTTTCTTCTCCCGGGGCAGCTCTTCTCCAACTCTTCTAGGGGTAACCCAGAAAATCTAGTCTTCTCCGACTAGGCCAGAGGTTTCCGTCATTGGCAAAGTGTCCTGAGCTCGCCGACCATGTCATCACGTAGTCAACATTTTCCACAAGGTCGACCCTTCAACGGTAATTTCTATTCCCTATTCTTATGAATGACATTATTGGGGAAAATTGTTTTTCACAAATCTTGTCATTGTTGAGCAAGAGTATGAGTGCCGAGTTGAGTTTTTTATTGTCTTTCTTCTATAATGAACTAAATATTGAATTGTTGTTGCTTTTTAGAGTATTTGGGTCAAATACATCGGACCCTGAATTAAGATTCAATGTTTTTGGGTGCTGCATTAGAACTTTGATTAGGGCGTTGAATGGAATGTAGAACAGCTTGTTTGTTAGACTATCTTTGAATTAGACTAAATTTTATTTGTTAGGTACTGAACATGTTTTTGTTGCTTTTCATAGTATGTGCTACCGAGTTTCAGTATTGCCATAATTTTTGTCGCACTGTACTTTCCCTTGTATGTATGTTGCTTTAGTAGTGAGTAATGACTTGTGGTTAACAAATAGATAGTACCTCTATTTATAGAAATTTTCCACAATTTACCAAAAAATTAAAAGTGCTTTTAGATTATAAGCAAATCATTTTGTATGCCTTAACACATTCAACACCATAATTTGAAGTAGATGCTTGTAAAAAATTGTTTAATGTTGTCTGAACTTGTTTTGATGTTATTAAGGTTAAAGTCATCATGTGTCTTAACAACATCGTAACTCATGCAGCTTTTTACTTAAAATCCCAACAACATAAGTTCAATCGGAAAAATAAAACAGAAGATTCAGTACAAAAATAGAAGGAAAGTATCTTCATTTATGATCTGTACTTGTGAAGAGAAATTATCTTAAGAAACAACATAAGTATAGATATCTTAAGGGTTTAACATTCCCTTTTTTCTGCCCCTATGATTATAAATCTTTCCCACAACATTGACCAATAAGCCTCAGACAAGAAGTAGGGGACGAAAAGGTGGTGTTCCTAGTAAATCATGTTGGAAGCATGTTTTGTAACTAAATCTTGGATCAATATATGGTTATAAATCACATCTATATGATGTCATCCAATTTATGATGCATCACCAATACACATATATCTATTTAACTTAATATAGTTGCTATTATTTGTAGAATTAGTTAAATTATTGACCACATAGAAAAGTGATGTCATGTGTCCTGAGCTCATGGCTCTCTCGTCAGTTTAAAAGGCAATGATTTCGGTGATCCCTTTGCCTTCTTTATTATTTTCCATCTCTCTAGTCTCTTCTTGTGTTGCGTATTTCAAAGATAGGTGGTAACGAATCACTAACGTACAATGATTTAATGCATCTTTCATGTTTAAATTATGGCCATTAAATTGTGTGTTACCGCAGATGATCAAAGACCTTGATTGTACATTAGTGCTTCGTCGCCACCTATTTTCAGTATTTCAATTATTTATTGTGTTATCGTACTTTTCCCTGTATCAGGAGAAATTGTATCCCCTGGTTGAACATTAACATGATCGCGTATTTATCGACCTACCTTTGCCATTTTTCCGGATATGACACCGAAAAATAGCGAAGGAAAACCCCAACAAGGAAGGGACTAGCAATGCACTCAAGAAGGCTAGAGGCAGAAATGTTGACAAGAAGCTGAGCGGACTTGAGATGACGGTAGTGGACCCTACAATTCTGGAACCATATTTTGAGTGTCCGGAGCTCAAAAATATCTACACCACTTTCAATGGTCGTGGACTAATTTTGGAGAGAGGGTTAAAGGTGGAAGCACCTTACAAAGAATACATTTAGCGTCATGGATGAGAGAACTACTGCAATCCACCAGCTCGTGCAAATATGACACAAACATGTGAGGCCCTGGTACTGTTAAAGTATACCGATTGTGATGAGATTCGCTGTCTTTCAAAGAGAGTTATCATATCCGCAGATGTTATCAACCATTTCTACATTATCCCACCAAAGTCAGAGACAAGGTAGTTTAGAAAGATTCCTGGGATGAAATTATAAAGGCAGTCTGTGAAGATGGTGATAATGTCATCAAAAATCTACCTGCGGAATGGTCCAGCATTGACAAGAAGTACTTGACCAACAAAATGAATGTATGGTACCACTTCATTGATGCAAGCCTAAAGCTGGTAAGAATCAACAATGAAGTGCATCATTCATGTTTGTTGGTGCTGTACAAAATCAAGAAGAATTTGAGCATCGATGTTGGGGGTACCTAATGGCAGGAATTCGGGAAAGTGTCAATCACCTCAACTGCATTGGTTTTTCTTCCGTCATCACATCTTTGTGCTCCGAAGCAGGTTGCAATAAGAATGGTAGGAATATTCCCCACAATCTAATGGGTCCTATCAATCTGGCTATTTTTTTAGAAAAGGCAACTGACACGTCATCTGGGCCATAAAGTAGTCAAATCTTGATGGACAAGTTTTATTCGCGGATGAAAGCCTTGGAGTTGAATATGAATCAACTGATTCGATGGATTGGTGGGGACGTTGGGAAGTACTTGGTCATGATAGGAGGAAAAAAAGTGAAGGATTTGGGACCACTACCTACCTTCGACATGCCATCTAGCCAGATTGAACAGGACACCTCAGTACAGGATTGAACTGCTTATGTTTAACTCGTTAGGTACCCGTTGACGTTGACTTTTTTTATGTTTCTTTTTAATGCGTATTTTGAATGTTGTTAGCTTAATTCACTTTGGATGTTTATTTCGGATGGTGATTATGGATACTGATTTTAGATGTTGAATAAGGATGTTGTTGGTTCATTTCCTATGCATATTAATTTTGAATGGTTGATTTCCGGTTGTCGTTCTTGTTAGTTGTGTTCATATATTTGGATGCTGCTAGTTGTGCACATGTATTTTGATGTTACTAGCTGTGGGAATATTTTTTTATATTACTAGATGTGGCCATATAAATGTTAGATTGTTTTAGTGCTTGTAGTGAAGTATTAGAGTGGTTGCGCGCAGCTGCGGTCAGAGCCCAATGATAGTGTTGTTTTTCCCAAATCAAATTAATAGAGCAGTTGCGCGCAGCTGCTGTTAGCGCTGAGTTCTAGTTTTTTTCCAAATGCAACTAATAGAGCATCTACGCGCAACTTGGTCAGCGCCCAATTCCAGTTGATTTTTGCCAAATGGAACTAATAGAGAAGCATGTAGTTCCTCTCAGCACCCAATTTGTAGTTCTCTTTTCCTGATGTGTTAGAACATATAGAGCGGCTGCGTGCAGCTGTGGTCAGCGCGCACATCAGGTTTTGTCTACCCCAATTCCAACTAATATACTAGTTGCTCGCAGTTGAGGTCAACAACTAATGTATCTAAAACGTTGTCTCCTAGAAGTAAGTACCGATTACCACACAGTTTCAGAGTGCTTGTGATTCATACAATATGCAACTTACTACAAGCACACATAATTTACCCAGAGAATACTGTACTTCTAAGCCACTAGTCTCCAACAACATTTCTCTTCTTCGATTGAATGACCCCTAATTCTCAGCCATCCACATCTATCCAAATGCCATCTTTGTGTTTCCTTCGTGTGGCTCCCGCCTCATCGTTAATTAGTAGGGAGAAAATTGATGGAAATTCTAATTTCTCCGTTGGAACCTCAGAATCATTCTCGTCAATGAAAAAAATTCTAACCTTGTAAGACAATCGACCACCCTACATTACACGGATCATCAATGTAGAAAACTTGCCTTGCATGGTTGGCCAAAACAAACTGTTCATTTTCACAGGCTTCGGGACTCTTGTCAAGAAGGATAAAACCCATTAGCTCGTCAGTTCGAACTCCGGTTGTGTTGTCAAACCATGTGCACTTAAAAATGGAATCTTGAATTCTCCGTAGTTAAGCTCCCAAATCACATAAATAACACCATAAAACAACATCACAACGAGAATCGGTTTATTTTCTTTCTTACTTACTTGCCACATTGTTCCAGGCTCAACATAAACCCCATGTCATATCTAGAATACATCAATACTGTGCAATTAGGCTTCCTTTCAAATTCTTAATTTTTTTTGTCATACTGATCACAGATATTGCATCAATCATAAAACCAATTCATAAATGTTTCATTGTGCTCTAATTGAACTTTATTGTGGGGCCGCATAGGATAAACCTTTGTGATCAAATTAAGTTGTTTAGTAACATAATCTATGGTCTCCCTACAATTCCTCAAGACATGTAAATGAAATTTCATCATGTTGATATGCAATGTAGTAAATAATAATCCCCAAGACCTTGGTGTACCCACCCATCGTAACATGTCGATTCTTTGGCACCCCAAAACTAACACATTCCTCCAAATAACTAGAGGAAAATTCAATTGCTTCTTCAGTAGCATACCTCTCAACAATACTAGCATCTAGCCGACTCATACACTTCACATATCCCTTGAATACTTTCATGTGACACTCAAGAGGATACATCCAATGCATACCAATTGGACCACATATCTTTATCTCTCATACTAAATGAACAACAAAGTGAACCATTATATCAAAAAACACTGAAGGGAAATACATTTCCAACTTGCACAACACAACAACAACTTCTTTTGCAAGAAATCCAATTGGTGGCGGTCAAAAGACTTCCAACATATGGAGTTGAAGAAGAAACAAAGTCTAGTGATTGAGTATATTACATCAGCCTCCAAAACTCCATGAATAGAAATATGTAACAGTTGCTACATCAAAACATGAAAATCATGAGATTTTAACCCACTCATCTTACAATCCTCTGTAACTGCTCGACTAACATTCGACGAATAACCAATAGAAACCTTCAGTGATTTCAAACAATAAAAAATAGAGGTTATGTCCTCCTTCGACAATGTACAAGGTGCAGGGGGAAAGTAAGTCTTCTTTCCTTTTGTTTCTGGAGTAAGGTCACTTCTGATTCCCAATTCAACCAAATCCAACCGGGCATTCAAACTATCTTTCGTCTTCCACAGAAAATTCAACAAAATGCCTATCAAACTTTCACATAAACAATATGCATCACGTCCAGACAATGCCTAACCCGAAGGTGCTCCTAGTACGGTAAATTGAAAAATATTGACCTCTTCTTCCATGGACCATCACATTGCCTTTTTCCTTTGCCTTTATGATTTCCCAATACTACTTTCAATTTTTTTTTACCTTCATATGAATCTGCACACCAATTAGTGGTGTGGGGGATTTCCTTTGTTCTTTCCCCCAACAAAGTTGACCACATCATCCCGGTATTTATGATTCATTGAAGCCATTTTCTTTGGCCGAGATACACTATTTTTTCCATGGCTTAGCTATGTGAATTTCTGTCTTCTCCTCACAAATATGATATGCTCTGTGCCCCTTCGCAACATACCCTAAAAAATTTCATACGCTGGAAAATCATTAATTGTGCAAAACAACATGGCGCACAATTGAAACTTTACATTCATATGGCCATCAAATACCGTCACCCCATTTTATTTCCACAAAAGCTTCAAATGATCAATCAAAGTTCTCAAATACACATCGATGTCATTTCCAAGTTTTCTAGGACCTGAGATTAGTACAAGCATCATAACATATTTCCATTTCCTGCACAAATATAGGGGAAAATTATATATAACCAACGTCATAGGCCAAGAACTATGTTTCATGACATATTTCCAAATTAATTCATCCCATGACTACACAAAGCAAGGCATAAATTTCTAACTTCCAAAACAAATGTAGGATACCTTCAGTCAAAAAATTCCATTGTTCACTGTCTGCCGGATGTCTTATCTTGTCGTCACTTGGTATTTCCTTCTCTGCATGCCACCTCAAGTTATTTGCATCATTTGGATATGCAAATAACCTCTTCAACCTTGGAATTATATGAAGATACCACATACACTTCAACGGGACCTTCTTCTTCCTCTTAGCCAAACACCCATCAACATCCTTCTTCACACCCTTATACCTTGAACGTTTGCACACAGGACATTCAACCACATCTTTAAGATCACTGTCATACAACACACAATCATTAGGACATGCATGTATTTTCTTATATTCCAAACCCAGAGGACACAATATTTTCTTTGCCTCATAAAACTTTTTCGATATTCCATTCACATTCGGTAACTTATCCTTCAGAAGCCTTAGGAGTGAATTCACACTTGTATCACTCCAACCACTTACAACTTTTAAATTGAAAACCTCCATCAAAAAGGATATTATAGTATCCTTACTTTTACATCCTGGATATAATGGCTTCTTTTTCTCCTCTAGGAAAGCACTCAATATTTCAAGCTTCCCCTTAAAATATCTTACAATGTAATCAAACATAGAATCAATTGAACAATTATTTCCATCCATGTTGTCAAACCCACCAACCTTACGTTGTTGCTCTACCTCTCCATGAAATGTCCAAACATTGTAACCTCTATCAAATCCATTCTTCAGCAATTCATCCAACCTTTCCTGACACAAGAATTTCTTACATGGACAAAGTATCCTCTCCTCCCTACCATAGACATAATCAAGAAATGAATCTACAAAACCAATATATTCACCACTCCATCTAGTTGCACTTGGACAGTTAACCATTTTCGTTCTCCAAGAAAGAATCAATTCTCGATCCATTGTATCTAAATGTGATAATAAAAAAACAATTCAAAATTAAATATCCACACATTATAAAATAAACCCAATCAATTAGCTATGACTACAAAACACTACAAAAGTCATATGTATATATATATATATATGTATATGTATATGCATCAACATTTTCTTGGGAGATATATATGTACCATCTACCAATATAAAGATAACCATGTTCACACTCCCACAACATGATAAAAACTCTATTCAAGCACAGAAATCATTACTAAATACTACTAAACTCTCCCCATGCATGCATTAATGGTTATAACCACTACTATTAAATGAAATTAACAAAAGTAAAGAAAAACTAACATTCATTGGTCTTCATGTTTTGGGATGAAAATTACCTTCCAAAAAAACCCTCCATCAATGAAGAAATAAGAGAGTTCAAAATTCAGGTTTATTTTTCATGTGGTAGTTGTGAGAATTTAATGTTAAATTTATCACAAGTTTTTGTGAACAGTGTTATAAAAACAGTGCCAATTCTTCTCTGGCCCAATTCATCGCTACCATTTTTAGAAAAAAATATATTTCGGCACTGGTTTTTTAAAAATTGGTGATAATTTCACACATATTTTTCAACATTAACATCGGTTTTCTAAAAACTGGTGTTCAATTTGTAAAAACTGGTGCTCATTAAGATGGGGACACCAGTTTTCAAAAACCGATGCTAAAAGAGGTTCTCTGTGGTAGTGACAATTTTCCGTAAGCTATAGAGATTGAAAAAACCACTGAAAAAGCTAGGTAAGAAGGACTTTAATCATATCTCGGAGAAGGATAAAAGAGCAGAAAAGAATATGGTGATGCTCTAAGCAGCCTAGACACACTGAATGCGTCGACACGGGAGATTTAGGAACTAAAAAGATTGAAATACCGAGCTCTTCTCTTATACACGGCCGAGTCTATTTTCCTCTTACAAAAAGGGAAAATAAATTTTTGTCACCATGGTAGATAAATAGATGAGCTACTTTCATGGTTTGGTAGCAGACATCAAAGGTGGAGGCATCCCAGCCATTCTTGATGGTGACAATAGGATTGTTACATCTAATGAGAGAAAGGGTGAAATTTATTCTGTGTTTTACGGATGGTTGTTCGGCATAGAGGTACCTTGGGTTCCCATTGATTGAGAGGTACTTCGATTGGGACATACAATGAGTGACATGTACAGATCAGTTCTAGGACAGGATATTGCATGGCATGAAGTTTGTACGACTGTGTTCTCTATGTCGGATGACAAAGCTACGGGACCTGATGGCTATACAACTGCATTTTTTAAGAAGCAGTGAGAAATTATCAATAATGAAGTGACAAACTCAGTCCTGGGATTCTTTGAGTCAAGAGAGCTATTGACAAGGCTTAATAAAACCTTGTTCGCGCTCATATGGAAGAAGGAGGATAATATGAAGGCTGGTGACTTTATACATATTTCCTGTTGTAATGTACTATACAAGATCATCACAGAGATTATAGAAAACATAATTGAGTCCTTTCTTCAGGAACATATCGATCCATGTCAGGCGACTTTTGTGAAATGATGGAATAATGTGATGCTAGCGAAGGAATTTGTTCGAGGATATGGAAGAGCTTGGTCATCACACAAATGCATGATTATAGTAAACCTGAAAAGGACTTTTGATACGGTCCAATGGGATTTCTTAGAGGAGGTACTGACTAGTCTCAGGTTTCCAGATAAAGTCACAACCAGGATTATGGAATGTGTCAAAACATCAACATTTTCCATTATGCCAAATGAGAAGCTTTGTGATTTATTTCAAGGCAAAATGGGTGTTTGTTGGGGCGATCCATTATCCCCCTCCTACTTGTCATATGCATCAATTATTTTTCAAGGTTATTGAAGAGAAATGTGGAATCATGACTCTTTACGTTTCACTCGAGGTGTGAAAAATTGAAGATAACCCACCTAGCCTTTGCAGATGATTTGTTGTTGTTCTCTAGAGATGACACGTACTTGGTCCAAAACCTTACACTAGCAATGAATGAATTTGAACAGACATCCATTTTGGAAATTAATGCTTCAAAGTCCCAGTTCTTTGGCTTTAGATAAAAGAGGACTTAAGCTTAATGGGTATTCCCTGGGCCACCTTTCTTGTAAGGTACCTAGGTATCCCATTATACTAGAACAAGCTAAAAGTCTCACAGTTTCACACGCTACTTGGTAAGGTGGATAAGGAAATATTCAGGTTCAAGGGCCACACTCTTTTTATGCTGGTAAGCTTGAGTTAATCAGATAAGTGGTTTAAGGCATCATGATTCTTGATACAACACTTCATCATACATGGAAATGTAATGGTTTCATTGGAGTGGAAATGTAAGAAATTACTGTGGGGAGAGAAGAAAATGAACAAAGTATCTTGGAAGAGACTCTGCACGCCGAGATAAAGGGCTTGGCATTTAGGATTCCAAAGTATGTAACGTGGTAATTATAGCAAATCAGTTATGGGACATCCACATAAAGAAAGATTCATTGTGGGTGAAGTGTGTACATTCTCACTTTCTACGTCTGCACAGTATTTGGTGGATTCATTTTAGGGATCTCAGTGGTAGTATTTCAATACGTACTCACTTTACTTCACTAATATCTGTGAACTTTGAGATAAACTGAAGACAATATTTGGTGGGAGTATTAACTTACTGAAGGAGACTATGGAAGTATGGGCAGGCTTGGAAAAATTCACAGGGATATTCATCCTCACTTATATGACATACTGACCCTGCCAAAAAAGTGATTTTACCAAACATTGTGGTGAGGTTTCATACCACCCAGGTTCTCTTTCATGACTTGGCATGCATCTGTGGGTAGACTTCACACTAATTATAAATACCATGGCGGTGAGAAAGAACCTATAGATTATAATTGTTCCTTATGCCACTTGGAGGTTGAGACAATGGTCATTTATTCTTTCTGTGTGAGTTTACCTGAGTTATATAAGACAGAGTAAGAGCCTGAAATGGTTTGAGGAGATGTGAAGAATCCATTGATAGTTCTAAGAAATGGATTAGGAGGTAAGTGAGAGGCTCAAAACTAAAGAGAAAGATGGTTCCACTAGCTTTGGCAGCCTCGATTTATTACATCTAGAGTGAGAGGAACAAGCTCGTTCAGGAAGGGCAACAACTGAATTCAGCAAGGACTTTTAAATTAATTCAGGGTGATTTATACATGGTTCTTAATAGAATATTCCCCAATGAGTTGTTGTTTTGAGTTGCAAGACTTTATGACCTAGTTCTTGAATATGACACACACGACCGGTCTTCAGGGTTTGCAGGAAATGGCTAGTTTCTTAGTCGATTGGCTTTTGGGTGGACGTACGTGTTTTTCACAATTTTCATATATACGTTCAGTGATTGGAAATACCTGTGCACTATGGTTAGTGAGGGAGGGAGAACAGTCTACCTTTATTTGTTTGCATGGCTATAAAAGTCGAGGCATCTTCTTTGATTTATCGTTATACCTAGCTTGGGAGCTCTTAAACTTTAGCATGGGGAAGTCTAATGTCCCGCTCTAACTTATGATTTGACAGGTATCCCCTTCAGCATGAGGTCGTTGGTTAGTAGATTAGCGAAAGAAAAATCTATAAACCCATTGCTTGTTGTTTCTTGGATTTGACGGTCTGCGTGAAATTAGACTTTGGCATCAATAAAGTCTAATGGCCAGTTCTTAGTTATAATTTGACGGACCCTCCTTGGCTTAAGTTGTGGGCTAGTAGACTAGCAAAAAAATCTTTTAACCTATTGCTAGTTGTTACTTAGATTTGACAGTTGTGTTATTTGCATGTGCTGCACTGCATAGTATAAAATGGGATTATGCTATCCATTTGTCTAAGATGGAAAAAATTGGTAACAAAACCATTATGCAGGGCATGTGCGGTAGAAGTTGCGTCCAGCCTCTTCTTTGTGAGGTCTATATGTAGGACACCTAGGGGCACTATCCACTTTGGTCAAAATTGCTCTGGGCCTCATAGTGAAAACCTCAAGTTCCATCAATAGATCGTTATCGAAGGCCAATACCACCCTTTTATCTTCATCTTAGAGGTGTGTATGATGGAAGTTGTTTGCTAACTCTACTTGGAGTCTATACATAGCTTCACAGAGGGCCAAAGATCATAGCAGCTAGCTACACCATTGTTAGCTTCTCTGGTTTGCTGAAGGTCGAGTTCATCATCTGGGTTTTGAAGGCCGGCAATTATTCTTTGCTTTGCTATACCACCAATTATTAGCTGAAGGCCATGACTCAAACTCGGTTTGTTGAAGGGCTTGTTAGAGCATCTCCAATGGTTTACTCTATCTTTCAGTTGCTACAGTAGTTTTTTACAGTTGCTACAGTGTATTTACTCCAA
>JAULKK010262187.1:0-15160 GCA_032355705.1 Rubia peregrina
ATCACATTACCTCATTAAAAAACCCAATGGGAAAAAGAGTATAATGTTGACCTCCTAAAAATATTAAAATATAAAAAAATAATAAATGATGTTTTTGACCTCTTATCAAAATGTATTTTGAAATGTATGCAATGCAGTTGCACGATGCATTTGACGGTGTTCTTGGACAAATGGGGTAAGATTAAGTATGATTCAAATGTCGCTGTGTATTATGATCCTCCAATAGCTGTGAAGAATGTGATATTGAAGTAGAGGTTAAGCCACTCGCAATTACTTGAATTAATTATGCGACGGTTTGGCATTGAAATGGAGGTGTTTCAATTGAAATTGTATTATCGTTCCCCGAGTTGGTTGGTTCATCTATTCATTATTGATGTTGTAATCTGGAAGATGACGAGTCCACAGAGAAATTCTTTGCAAATGTAGATATAATATCCTTGTCGTCCGCTGATATTTACTTTGAAATTGAGAGGATATCAAACTCCTATGAACATGCTAGTGATGCTTGTCCGAGCACTTTCATGTCATTGCTGAGCATGTCCATAACTACACATCGACAACTTCCCCTCCTTCCCCACCCCTGGATATTGCCAAGGCGTAGGAGAATCTCCTATTGTTGGTTGTTCGAGTCAAACCAGATCTTATCTCCATCTCGACCGCACCCATCCGTACACAAGCGCGGGTGCTCATGGCGGGTACTATGAAGAATTGAACGTCTTTGATGATTATGTTGGTGAAATTGGCGACCATGTAGCTGGTCATGGTGATGGCCGTGTTTACGGTGTTGCTGGCCAGATTGATATTGATGATGATGAATGTGAAGGCGGGGATCTTGAAGTAGAAAGTGAAGATGCTCAATTTTTATCATCTGATTCAAACCCGGAGGATCACACACACAATGTTCCTACCACATTCCATCGTATGGGGATGTGGAATCCAAATGTTGAAGCATTCTTTAGGGATTATGGGGACCTGATGAGGCTGGATATGACCCAACTGATTGTGGCAGAATTCTTCCTAATTATGTGCAAGCGACCGATGAAGTTGACTTGGGTATGCAATTTCAGAGTAAGCCGGAATTGGTAGAAGCTACCTGTAGGTGGAGTTCGATGAAGAACATAGAACACCAGGTTGTGGAGAGCAAGTCGAGTACATGGTATGCAAAATGTAGGGAAACTGTGGGAGGAAGTGACAATTGTCACTGGGTTGTCAGAGCCAGCAAGAAGGCCGCGCACAGGATGTGAGAGATCACCAAGTGGACAAGCAGTCGTAACTGTATTGGGGTCAATCAGATAGTAACACTAACCTTTCCTTCACCGTCAAAGACATAAAAGATTGAGGGTAACCTTTCCTTCACCGTCAAAGACGTAAAAGCGCATGTGCGTGACGAGTTACATGTGACCATTTCGTACAAGAAGAAGTGGTATGTTCGACAGAAGGCCATAGATTTGGAGTTCGGAACGTGGGAGCAATCCTTCGAAAGTTTACCAACATATATGGATGAGCTGGTCAGGGCTAATCCTACCACAGTCGTAGAGTGGATGGACGTTCCAGATGGAATACATGGGTCCGGATGTAGGAAATTCAAGTTTGTCTTCTGGGCATTTGGTCAGACTATCGAACCCATTCGACATTGCAGACCAGTGATCAGTGTTGATGGTACGCATCTGAGAGGTGCGTACAAGGCCACAATGCTAGTTTATTTGGCCCACGATGCGAATGATTATGTATTGCCAATCACTTACACAATAGTTGATGTTGAGAATATTGAGAGCTGGAATTGGTTCATGGTCAAATTGCGACAACATGTGGTAGGTGATGATAATAGGTCCATATGTATTCTATCAGACCGTCATGATAGGATCTTGAGGGCAATGACACAGATGGATGAATGGAGGAAGCCGACAGGATACCATCAATTTTGCTTGAGACATTTTCAGGCCAACTTCCTCACCGTGGATGCACGTTTCAAAAATGCACATTTGAGGACTTTGGTTGGCAGCTTGGTAGTGCTAGACAGGAACGAAAGTGGAGAGAATACAAGGAGGAGTTTGAGAGGCTCGAACCCAAAGTGTGGGATTGGTTGGAAAAATTTGATAGGAGTAAGTGGTGTCTCAGTTTTGATGGATACCACCGTTGGGGAATTCTCACAACCAATATGTCTGGGAGTTACAATAATTACTTGAGGAAGACATCTGCCGATAACAGCATGCATCAATGCCACTTTCGAAAGAACAGTTGAAATGTTTACGCAGAGGTTGACAAAGGTGGAAAACTGGAGGTATTTTTCTAAATTAGCCTTCAAATGTTATGGCGCGGAAAGTTGAGATGATCATATATTCTAAATTACTGTCATTTTGCATGTCTGTTTTGCCTAGTTGAATTTAGAAGAAGTTTCAAAAGCAAGACATTTGGGGGCAGGGTCATGTTGTGAGCGTGTATAATCAGCGGCACAGATTTATAAGGTTCTCTCAAGGACCAAAAATGGAAGTGTGGGGGAAAGATACTATATTTTAAAATATTCACGGAAAGAGTGGACCTGTCATGAATGGGAAAAAATTCGTTTGCCTTGCTCTCACGCATTGGCTGTTTGCAGGAAAAGGCGCAATGATCCTATAATTCTTTGTGATGTAGCATATCACACGACCACCTTCGTTACTCTATATAGTGCAGGTTTCGTGCCTATTCGATATCCTTCACTGTGGGAACCATCCAACTGGCGGTTGATCCCGATATCGAGAAGTTCCAAAATTGGCAGCGTGGCCAATTTGTAGAGAGAAGATTTCAGAATCAGATAGATGAGAGACTGCCGAGTGATCATCGCGGTGTCCATGGGGATCAACGGGGCCTGCGTAAAATCTTTATGGCTGGCAACCTTACTGCATAATGCATTTCCGGTTGATGCTACAGAGGTACAGTGTCAGCAGCGAGCGCAAGTTTTCCTTCTCCTATTAGTCTATGGAATGCTGATGTCCGACACTTCGGGGTACCAGATCCCTCTCCTGTATCTGACAGTACTGATGGACCTAGCTGCGAAACGACAGTACCGTTAAGGAAGTGCAGTTTTGGCATACTTGTACATGTGCTTATGCGACGCTGCAATTCTGACTGCGAAGAACATATCTGGGCCCCTTATCCTACTACAAGTAACCTTGCGGCTACAACTCGTCTGTTGGTCACATATTCATATGAAAACCTAAGATTAAAGTTTCATACCTCGTATTCCTTCACAGTTGTGGGCGTGGGAGAGAATAATGACCATCCGTCCTGCAGGCCACTTTCCCTTGACGGGACAACATGAATGCTCTAGGATATAGGTTTGTATTCAATCAACAAGAATGCAATACCTAAACCTTTTTCCATACTAATACTAACTCATATTCTGCACTCGTTTCTGCTTAGGTGGAGGGCACGGTATGACTTATCGCGATCACCCGTGCATGTGCTTAAAGTGTACCGAGATCAGCTGACATGTCTTCCCGACAATCAGATATGACTATCTTCTGTTCCTTGAATTCCACAGAAACATAGGATTTATTTTTTCTATTACATGATGGAATATTTCATGCAACATTTTATTTACTTTCCTGTACTTTTATTTCAGTTCATTTGGCAGCCATACACTGAAGATGTCATGCAACACCTTCCACCACATTGCACGGCTGGTCACAACAGCTGGCTGTTGACGGTCAACCTCTTTTGCTGGAACATTGTCGAGGGACATCGTATGCATTGCGTACTCAGGAAGTTTGGCTACATCCAACTGATACCCATGCAGGTGGTGAGTAAGAGGGAACATACAGTACTTCATTCCAGAGACCATCGGGGTAGGTCAAATATGGATTGGAGAATTGTACTGAGCACAAATATACATGTGTTGGAACAACGAGAAGAGCAACAAGCCCCGATCTCTAGCCCAGCAGATCCGTATACACCTGATCGCGAGTACGTTGAGTGGTATCTTTGCAAGATAGTGACCATGATCGATCGGCAGGAAGGTGCCCAGCAAGTCCGGAAGGATTTCATGGAGATGCAGCAAGTGCAGAGTATCTGGTATTTATTAGTGTCGCCCTATTACCTGTAATTCATACATGCAATTTCTTCATTTTAGGCAGTCTAACATGTTTACCTCGATCCCGTAGATGCAGTCCTTATGCAGGATGTGCCTCAAATCCGACGTTAATTTGGACAGATGTCCCCCTCCTTATGCTGACATTAGCAGAGCATTACATGAGGAAGCCATAACTTCTCTAGCACATGTGCATCCACCCTCGAGACTGAAGTACTATCAGCCACATTCCCCCCCCATAGGTACCTTCCCCTAATGTCAGATACGATGACATCAGAATCCATCGTACAGCTCATTTTGGCCGGCAGGGTGGTCGCCGACGCCACCATACAAATCCTATTGTAGGAATTGGTTCGTCTGAAGCCGGACCCTCACATGTTAGTCCAGCCCACGGAGGACCACCAGATGGTGGATCTTCACACTTCACCCCTACTCCGCCTGACTGTTCTGCATACCTTACTCAGCCCTCTAGTCATGGACTTATATCTCCCTCTGCTCAATTTGATACGGATAGTGTTGACCATGGGCAACATTATGTTGATGATGAAGTAGTAGAGGACGTGGAAGACGATGATGCAACAGAGGGCCTTGGATATGAAAACATACATGTGTCTACTGATGTGGCTATTCCTCGGTGCACGTCCTGCACCGTACGCCCGCCACTGTGTGGAACAGGTGGAAAACTTTGCGGTCGACATCATTAGTACCTTCGACACGTGTTCCTCGAATATTGTATTAATAGTACGTATAAATACTAACACAAACATATTCTAATTATGACTTTATTCGCTACATCCTCGTCAATATTTGCATCAATATTAAGGGCATTAATACTATAATATTTGTAACAAAATATAATACTACCAACAACATATGAAATTACCATTGCGAGTACATATTACTATCTCTCCTCTATTATACAAATCATAAAAAATCAGGGTAACATAATAAATACTGACCCAAATTTTAAAATTTATAACTTCACCGGATGCGGCTAATTAATTCATTAAAAAAATTCATTTTAGAGGACACATTCACCGAATGCGCCATCTCTTTTTCCCCTTAAATTTGGGTGGCTAATTAAAAAAATAAAACATTTCAGAGGGCGCATTATTTTTTAACGTTAAAAATCAGGGTGGCTAATTAAGAAATAAATTAATTCATTTCAGAGGGCGCATTCGCTGTTTTTAAACGGAAAAAATCCATGTGGACAATTTAAAAAAAAATCATTTTAGAGGGAGCATTCAGCGAATGCGCCCTCCCCCCCCCCTTAAATTTGGGCGGCTAATTAAAAAAACAAAACTTTTCAGAGGGCGCATACGGTGAATGCGCCCTCCCCTTTTATTTCTGGTTTTAAAAAATTACCCCATATGCATCCAACTCTAATGGATTTAACCCGGATCAAGAAACATGCGGAGAGATTCGAAAGTACGCCCAAAATTTCATCTTGGACTTTACGAATCCTGCACCCCAGAAATTTCATCAGTGCAAAATTTGGATGACGTGGATAAGTGACGGCTTCAAAGAGGGCATCAAGAAATGGAGGGTGTAATTGACGGGGTCTGATAATATTTTGCCACATCACATTGACGTTCTCTTGCATTGGAGACCATATTTTGGGTAGGGGGGTCTATTTTGATTACGTGGCTTTTGACACCCATCTAATTGAGGCCGGGTTGGAGATGTTCTTACATGCTCTCTTCATCTTCCAAATGCTCACATTAACTTCATTCTTATCCTCTCAGATCCATGTCTATCTTCATCTTCCCTCTTCACACACTCCTCCTCTGAAACCCTAGTTAGTATATTTGATTCTCTCCTCAATTCTCTTTGCCCATTATCCCACAATTATCTTTCACCTTCCCTGTTCGTAAAACTCTGAATCAATGGCATCTCACACTAATTCATCTGATGATTTTTGTCGGAGATGTTCGCTTTGTTATGTTTCAACACTAAGAACAGGTCGGAAATCATTCCAGAGACAGAGGCAGATGAAGCTACCTTTGTCAGGAAGGCTAACGCAACCCTCATGGAATAGGTGGCGCCGAAGCCCTTTTTTGCCACGAAGTCCCAGATCATGTGGTTTCTTGCAGCCTCACTGCTGAGTTTGATGCAAAATTGGCGTCCCCCATCATGCATATCGATATTTACTAATGCAGTGGTTGTGGTGAACAAGGTTTGCTTAATTTGACTCAAAACCCTACACGGGAGGTCGCCGGTGCTTGACCCTTGAGCCCAATCAGTGAGACGTTGATGGGCAAGTTGGCTTTGTTTATTTCTTTGACTCGGATAACACAAATAATGGCAGCAGCGCCGACCTATATCTCTTTATTCCCCAGCTGATGGATATGCGAGACGCTAAATGTTCGAAAAAGTGGATATGTTTTCTCCCTCGTCTCCTACGCCAAAAGAAGAAGAAGATAAGTTCTTTATTTTTAAATTAGGGTTTTGCCGATGTATGTGATTCCTGTGGATATTTGACTTGATTGTTTCTAATCGTAGCTTCCCATTGTTCTTTAATCGCAGTCCTTCAAGGGTTGGTCACTAAGAAAGAAGATGCTACCTATAAAAATGCTTTACAAATTGATTTAAAAAAAGGAAAAACGAAAGCCTAGTTTGTATATATAATGTTCAAGTTCAGAAGATAATATAATGAATTCAAAAAAGGTGAACTCATTTATGGTTAAAGTTGAATTTATGTGAATTTCTGGCCTGTTGGTGTCACTATTATGGATTTGAATCTGTGAATGTACATCTCTTTTGTGAATGATTATTTCTAGTGGTTGCCTTTGTTGATAATGTATCTTCCCTATGTTGTTGAATGCCTGTTTGTTATGTTGCTTTTATTACTTTGCGAATGCACATCCACTGATATGATGATGCCGAATGTGATGCCTTAGTTGTGATTTTGCTAATTTGTTGTGTAAAAAATATCTGTGTTACTGGCTATGCCTCTTCCCTGACCCTTGGTCATAAGTGATGAATATATTTTGGTGGCTTTTACTAGATTAAGCAAGTACCTTTAGTGGAGGCTGCTTGATTAAAGAAACCTTTCAAGGGTATAGGGAAACTGCCTTCCCTAAGGCCTTCCGAACTTGGAAGATGGAAATGAGGGAAGACGGTTGTGCCAAACCGCCTTCTAGTGAATGTTTTCCGAGTTTGAAAGTAGGAGGCGATTTGTGTTTCAAACTTGAAAGGTAATATTATCTTGAGTGAGGAATTATTAAATACGTTTACGGTTTCAGATGTGTAAATCAGACCATTTTTTAGTCCGGAACCGATTTGGTTTAGGCGTTGTGGGAAGGAAACTAGTTTCGATTTTGGAACAAGGCCTCGGGGACTGCAATAAATGTGTTTTAGGTCATTTCATTTTTAAAAACTCTTATCATTTGAACCTAATAATTATCTATGGGTTGTTGAAAATTTATTGTAGAATCCATTAGGGAGGATCAAAGGTATGTAATTCATCATCAATTGTGTTATATGTGTCTGATTGGTAGATTGATGAATTCGTTTTGGAAGTTATGAGTATTGTCAATTGAAATTGTTATAATCTTGTTGGATTTATGATTGTTAAGCAATGTGTTGTGTTCTATGATGTAATGTGGTTGATCACCTTACATCATTATAGGTGTTTGGATCGACTGAATTGAATTGATTGGTAAAGATTTTGAGAAAATCACCTGGTTATATCTCTTTGGTAGAATCCTTTCTTGTTGTAGCGTTTGAATATGCATTCAAGAATGAGGTGGTACGAGCACGAAACCCATGTAAAGATTCTAGTAATCATGCGTATTTGGGTAAAAAGAAGTTACATGAACATCTAATCATGCGAGGGTTTCAAACTAGTTACACCTTTGGGGCATGACACAGGGAGGTTGACAATACGATAGTGGACCTAAAGAATTATATCACTATGACGTAAATGAAGGGTTCTATGAGATGGTGGAGGACATTGCTAGAGATGGGAAACCTAAAGTGCTAGAAGTTTTGCACAACGACAATAGGATGGCTTTGTATCTTGGTTCGAAACATTTGATTTTGAGTGCAACTTTGCTAATGATGAATTTAAAAAGCAAAATTTGGGTGGACTGACAAAGGGATATTTGAGACCCTGGAACTAATAAAGGAATTTCTTCTGGAGGCTAACAATTTGCCGGACAGTTGTATGCTGCAAAAATAAATCTTTGTCCTATAGGAATAGAATTGAAAAAATACATGCTTGTCCCAATGATGGTATGCTATATAAAGGCCCGGAGGATGAGAATCAATGACGGTGTAATGTTTGCGGTGAGTCTCGGTATAAGTTAAAGCAGGGTGAGATTGTGGTTGGAGTGGAAGTTGCTTCAAACTCAAAAAAAAATGATCCCAACCAAAGTGTTATGGTATCTCCTTATTTTCCACGGTTGAAGAAGTTATTCTCTTTGAAAGAAAATGTAACTTTGTTGCGATGGTATGCGAAAAGAGACCGTCCGAAAAATGATGTGATTCGGTATACGTCAGATAGTGAGCAGTGGAAAAAGTTTGACACTTTGTACCCTAAGTTTGGTGCAAATCCCCGACATTTTAGGCTTGGTCTGTCTACCGATGGAATGAATCCATTTGGTAATATGAGTAGCACACACAGCTCATGGCCCGTTATGGTGGCGATCTATAACCTCCCCTCGTGGTTGACAATGCAAAAAAGTATGTTTTGTTGTCTTTGATGATTTCTGGACCTAAGCAACCCCAAAATTATATAGATGTCTACCTTGATCCTTTGGTTGATGATTTGATGACATTGTTCAATCAAGGTGTAACAACGTACGATGGTTGTGCAGAAGAACATTTTGAATTGAAGGCTTTGTTATTTTTCACCATTAATGATTATCCCGCATATGGGAATTTATCTGAGTACTCAGTGAAAGGACATTACGCTTATTCTATTTGTGAAAAGAATACGTCTTTTTTTAATTGAATCACGGTTGTAAAACCATTTATCAGGTGCATAGGCGGTTTCTTCCCGAGGGTCATCCATGGCGTTTGGCAAAAAAAGTGGTTCAATGGGAAAGTGGAGAACGGAAAAGAACCGTTACCAATAATGAGAGTAGAGGTTTTTTAAACAGTAAGGGACATTAATAATGATTTTGGGAAGAGGAAGCGTGAAGTTGTCAACGAAGGTAGTTGGAAGAAATGTTCCATTGTTTCAACCTTTATTATTGGAAGCACTTGGACGTAAGACATTGTCTCAATATAATGCACATTGAGAAGAATGTGTGTGATTCTTTGGTTGGAACTCTGTTGAATACCTCGGGTAAAAGTAAGGATGGGTTGAAAGCTTGACTTGATATGGTCGAAATAGGAATTAAGAGAATTTTACAGCCGGTCACGTGTGGTGATGATTGTTGCCTCCCACCAGCTTGTTATTCCATGTCTCAATCGAAGAAGAAATCGTTCTGTGAGACCCTAAGTAGTGTGAAGATGCCAGGGTCATATTTGTCTAACATAAGTTCATGTGTATCTGTGAAGAAGTTGAAATTGGTTGGTTTGAAATCACATGATTGCCAAAATCTGATGCAAGAATTGAATGTCATTGCCATTAGATCATCATTTCCTTCTCACGTTAGACAGTGTATTACTTGTTTTTCAAGTCAATTTGTTCCAAAAGTAGTAGTGTGGCGAAACTTGACCGTTGCAAGCAATGATAGTAAAAAATTTATGGCGGATGGAGATTTACTTTCCCCCTCATTTTTTGATATGATGGTCCATTTGATAGCTCATTTTTTTCGTGAGATCAAGTTGTGCGGACCGGTATTCTTAAGGTTGATGTACCATTTTGAGAGGTACATAAAAATCTTTAAATATTTTATGAAGAATTAATACAGACCAGATGCAATTATTGTTCAACGTTATGTGGCAGAAGAGGTCATAGAGTTTTGTACCAATTTTTTATAGGATGTTGAGTCTTTTGGTGTTCCTAATGCTCAAGACGAAGGGCGAGTACTTGGCAAAGGTTTGAGACAGGGAAACCTAATGAACCCTAGTGCGGAAGATTTGTGTGCGGCTCACTTTTATGTAGTTTGGAACCATATAGATGTTGTTCTTTACATTGAGATCCACATGAAGGAGATACGAGTTATGCATCCTAAGTTCAATGAAGCGCATGCTCTACAACAACACACAAGCACCTTTAATACATGTCTACGAGGTCATGTAGATATCGATGATCATCAGCATATCATGATTGGCTCATCGATAAATGGGCAGTGTACTTTCTTATGGAGGTTACGATATTAATGGGTTCACTTTTGGTAAAAAAAAGTAATGGAAGACAAGGGTGTATCCCATAATAGCGGGGTGATAGTTATAACTGAGGCCCTTAACATTGCGAGTGCAAGTGACGACAATCCTATGTATGCGCATTTGTGTTACTTTGGTACCGTAATTGAGATTTTGGAGCTTGATTCTATTACCATTAAAGTTCCCATTTTAAAGGCCAATGGGTTGATGTTAATAACAGTCAACATACTGAGAATTTTGGATTCACCCTCGTGGATAGTAGTTGAGTCGCTTGGAAAGAAGATCGGTCATATTGGCATCCCAAGCTCCCTAAGAATTTTATGTGAAAGACCTTGTGGACCCTCGTTGGAAGATAGTTGTTGAGGGCAAAAAAGCGTTTGTTGAAGGTTATAAAGACGATGATATAATTGTCTTTGGTCGGTATGCAGAGAATGGATCCAATGGTGAAGACATCATACTTGTGGAGGATGATTTGAGTTTATATGGTCATTTAGGGCATACTGATCATGATGAAGGCATTTGGATTGACGCTCAAGGAAAGATCAAGAAGAGGAGACGGAATCAGAAAAAGATTGAAAAGAGGAAGAAAAAAAATTAGGATTCAGTTTATTAGGTCTATTTGTTGTTGTGTCGTTTTGATCATAAGGACGGAAGAGGTTTCTGTCCCGGAACCTCGTATTAAGTTATGGTAAAACAACTATGTCAGATCAATAACATAGTGTCATTAAGCTAACAAACTTTATACTTTTAAAAAATAGTCATCACAAATATTAAAACGAAAGTTAAACGTAACTATATTCAACACATATAGTATGCATCTGAAAAATAGTCATACAAGTATTCATCGCTGAATTTTGAATAGCCGTTGCTGTGAAGTCATCACAGAGGCGAAGCTTAGGGCTTCTCGCAGCTTTGAAGCGTTGAAGCAGAGACAACATTGAAGCGACTGAGAATTGTCATGAATTGCAGAGATGCACCGACGACCTAGGCCACAACAGGACAGAGCGATTGACGAGCTCTCTTGAGTTAAATGGAAGACAGAAACTACCATTCGATCCGGTGGTTTCATGACGGAGAATCAACAACGGCGATTGGTGAAATTCTGACGAAAATCCGGCAAAAACTTTCGGTCGGTGGCAGCTTCCGATTGGTGGAGGGAGGTTTCCAATTGGTTGCAGAAAAAATGAAAATGAAAGTTTTTGGATATTTTGTAATATATATATATTATTTCATAATTTAACAATAGGTCCCTAGATTTATAATCATATTATAAAAAAACCATCCCAAATTAAATTTCTTATAATTGCACAACTAGCCCTACCCTAAAATTTAGACTGTCATAAACAAGACTTTGTGACAAAATAATTATTAAGAGAAAGTCTCAGGAAATGCGTCTTATCCATAAGCTTATGGATATGCCAAGGACTATTTTGCAAAATGGGGTTCTGTTTGTAATTAATGAAAATAATAATCTTTTGGCTGTATTCTCTGGTTCCTCTTTCTTTTTGCAGCTCTTCTTCTTATTACGATAAGGTCTCTCCTTTCTCCAGCGTTCTCCCTCTTCTCTCCGACGATTTCTCCATCTCTTCTCCATTTCTTTGTAACCACACGTTTCTCAACCTCTTCTCCGCGTTACTCTGCCTCTTCTCTGCGCTACTCCGCCTCTTTGTCCGCGATTCTTTGTCCGCTCATTTCTCCGATTCTACTCCAGCGTCGCTGTTTTATTTCTTCATCGATTGTTCATCGATCGTTCGCGTGATGAAGTATTTCATATGTCTATGGTTTATTTTCGATAGTATTATTACGTAATTTTTGTTTGATTTGGTATGTTCTTTGTTTTGTTGACCGTTGGATAGACATCGTTTAAAGTGTTTTGAGTTTCTATGTGCGTTATTAGAAATATGGTTTTGAATTGTCCTCTTGTTGTTACAACAAACCTGTTTATTGTTCATCTTGAATTACGAGATGCATATGTTTACTTATATGTTGTCGTTGTTATTATCCAATGTGTACCTGCTAGTTGTACTGTGAATGGCCATTTTCTTTTCTTTTCTATAGATTGTTCGTTCTGAATTCTGAGATGCATATGTGAACTTATAGGTTGCACATGTTAGTATTCAATGTGTACTTGTTAGTTGTACTGTGTATAACCTTTTGTTTTCATTTCTTCTTAATTGTACATTTTTAATAACGAGTTTCACTTGTTTACTTATATGTTGCATCTGTTAATGGGTCCAGTCAACACACCTAGTTTGAGTGGTAAGAAGTATATCTTTGTATGTGTTGATGATTTCTCTAGATACACTTGGGTGGTGTTTCTCAAAGAAAAATATGATATTGTGGATGTGTTTAGAAGTTTGGTGATAAAATTGTAGAAAGAAAAGGGAAGTCCAGTTGGAAAGATAGTCAGAATCAAAAGTGATCATGGCAGGGAATTTGAAAACTCTCAATTCAGTGCTTTTTGTGATGAACTTGGTATTCAACATGAATTCTCTGCTCCAATCACTCCACAACAGAACGACATTCTAGAAAGGAAGAATAGAACACTCCAGGAGATGGCTCGAGTCATGCTTGCAGAAAAATGGATACAAAAATATGCTGGGCAGAAGTTGTCAATACATCTTGTTATACTATTAATTGTGTGTATCTTCAGCCTTTTACCAGCAAAACATCTTGCGAGATTTAAAAAGGCAGAAAGCCAAGTGTATCTCACTTTCATGTGTTTAGAAGCAAGTTTTTTTTTTATATTCTAAGAGATAGAGATCCATTGGCCAATCGTAGCGATGTTGGTATATTTCTGGGGTATTCTATGAACAAACACGCATACCGTGTATATAATATTCAAACAAAGACACTCATGGAATCAATAAAATTTGTTGTGGATGATTCAGATGATAAACAAGATTCAACGGATGAACAAGATGTTGAGTATGTTCCAACACAGAACAAAACGCCAGAGCAGCCAGACTATGTTGGAACACATGCTCGAGCTAAAGAGCAGCTGGTGTCTGTAGAAGAAGAGTATGTTGGAACATCCTCCCCACACCCAGTACGCATGTTCTAACACAGGAGGTACCAGAACCTATCTCAAGAAGAACTCGATAGATTCCTCGAGTTAACTACAGAGAGCTAGTCAGACTGCAATGTTTCATCTCAGTTATTGAACCAAATAATTACAAGGAAGCATTACTTAATGAATACTGGATTGCAGAAATGCAAGAAGAGCTCGAGCAGTTTGAACGCAATGATGTATGGTATCTCACCTCTCATCCGAAATGTGTAAATGTTATTGGTACAAATGGATTTTCAAGAACACGTCTGATACAGATGGTCAAATTGCTCGCAATAAGCTAGACTGGTGGCTCAATGATATACTCAAGTGGAAGGAGTCGACTTTGATGAAACTTTTTCACCTGTGGCCAGGTTAGAATCTATTCGCATCTTGCTTGCTATTTCTTGTATTATGAATTTTACATTATATCAGATGGATGTGAAAACTGTCTTTCTGAATGCAGTTGTTAATGAGGAAGTATATGTGGAAAAACCCAAAGGATTTGAAGATCCTCATTATCCACATCATGTGTATAGACTTAAGAAGGCACTATACAGTCTAAAACAAGCCCCTAGAGCATAGTATGAACGACTGAATAACTTTCTACTTAAGAAAAGTTATCGTCGAGGGGGAGTAGATCGTACGTTATTTGTGCTCACCAAATCCACAAAGTTTTTTATTTCTCAAATTTATGTGGATGATATTGTGTTTGGCTCGACTTCATCATCTATGGTGCAAGATTTTGTATCACTCATGCATGCAGAGTTTAAGATGAGTATGGTTGTAGAACTCACGTATTTTCTAGGGCTTCAGGTTAAGCAAGAAAAGAATGGGTTATTCATAAATCAAAACAAGTATGTCTTGAATTTGGTGAAGAGGTTCGGACTCAGTAGTGCTCGAACTATTCGAACTCCGATGGAAACCACAGAAAAATTGGTGAAGGATGAGAAAGGTGTCTCAGTTGATCAGAAGTTATACAGAAGCATGATTGGAAGTCTGTTGTATCTTACTGCTAGCCGACCCGATATATGTTTCAGCATAGGAGTTTGTGCAAGATTTCATGCTGATCCAAAGGAATCTCATTTGACTGCAGTAAAGAGAGTTATTCGACATTTGAGTGGGACTTTTGATTATGGAATTTGGTATTCTAAGAATCAAGACTCAAGCCTTATTGGCTATAGTGATTCTAATTGGGCTGTTAATGCATATGATCGCAAAAGTACTACAGGTGGTTATTTCTTTATTGGTAGGAATTTGGTCTCTTGGTATAGTAAGAAGCAAAATTCAATCTCTTTATCATCTGCAGAAGCTAGGTATCTTGCTACTGGAAGTTGTTGTGCACAATTACTATGGATGAAACAAATGCTAAATGATTATGGAATTCAACAAAGGCCTCTAAAGATTATGTGTGACAACAAAAGTGCAATTGACATCTCTAAAAATCTAATTTAGTACTCAAGAACAAAGCATATTGACATCATGCATAATTTTATTAGAGATTTGGTTGAAAGAAGTTAGGTTGTAGTAGCCTATGTTCCAACTTGTGAGCAATATTGATGTGACGTCAAATGCATGTATTTTCTGAGATATTTAACATCTCTTTTGTTATCTTTTTGTTGAAATATTGCTAGGTTTAGGTATGTTTACATCATAAGGGGTTTAAATAACCATTTTTTAAAAAAATTTGTATCTAAATCCTTCATTTTGTAATCTACTTTGAGTCTAATGGATTTTTGGTCCTTACGAGCGTCTAGATTCTT
>JAULKK010262400.1:0-15159 GCA_032355705.1 Rubia peregrina
GTTCGAAAGTTAGTGGCTTCCGACAATCTTCGAGCTGCGCATGTACCTACTTCTATTCAGATAGCGAGCATTTTCACCAAGGGGCTTTCTCATTCGCTGTTCGAGTTCTTCATATCCAAGTTGTGCATTGGCTAACATCCGACGCTTCGCTTAAGGGGGGTGTCCAAATAAATCAGTTAGATGATTAGATTTGATTTTATCTTGTTGACTAGTTAGAGTTGCATTAGAACTAGTCTACCTTCATGCTTTGTACACTCTATTTATTCTCTTCATGATCAATAATAATAATCACGGGAAATCATTCTTTCACTTATAGTGTTAATATCATTCAATGTAGACAATGGAGGTTCAATACAATTAATGTTTCAATTTCATATCAACCTTATGTATTTTAAAATATTCTAACATTTATTGGAGTTCAAGTTATGTGGTTTTTTAATGTTTCCCACATTAATTGAACAACAATGGACTGTTGTATGATGTTTAACAATTTCACAAGTTATGGAATATTAAATAACATATAAAAATTATCGACGAATGATTTTTATTAAATATCAAAATATCGTACGAGAATCGATGTCGTCCCGATTTATCTGTGACGTTCAACAAATCGATGAAGAGACGACACCTTACCAACATCGCATAAACTAACTTCATTTTTTATAATGTCGTATTCATTAGGCTTCCACGTTAGCAGACACACAACGTGGGTGCCCAAGAGCATGAAATGTCGTATACATGCGTCTACGATGTCGGCTTGCACGAAGTCGCAACTATCCTCTCCTATTGGCTGCCCTCTTGCTATGACCGACGTCGGTCCATATGCATGCCGACGTCAACCTAAACGAATTTGCAACTATGGTAGCCTATCTTCCACCTTCTTTCTTGGAGCGACTTTGGTCACAAAACCTGCCGAAGTCAATCCAAAATCGAGGTAAAAGGTAATTTTTACCTGGGTTCTGAAATGAGGTAAAAAATGTACTTTTTACTACGACAGTATTTACCTCAATTTTTTTGGGACTAAAAATTATGGTAAAAGGTCAATCTGTTAGTGGACCACTTGAAAAGCTCTTCAAGTTTGATAAGAAACAATTCCCAAAAGGTGAAGAAGATATGAAAGGTGTTCCATTCGTCGGCTGTTGGTAGTGTCATGTACACCATGATATGTACACAGCCAGATATTACACATGTGGTTGGTGTGGTGAGCAGGCACTTAACAAGGCCTAGGAAGGAACATTGGGCAAGTGTGAAATGGATACTTAGATATCTCAAAGGAACAACCAAGTGGTGTTTGTGCTTTGGAAAATAAGAACTCGTGTTGGTGGGTTACACAGATGCATACTTGGACGGAGACTTGGTGTCTAGAAAATCAACATAGGGATATCTAACTACCTTTGCAAGGGGGCCTGTGTCTTGGCAGTCAAAACTCCAAAAGTGTGTGGCTCTTTCTACGATGGAAGCGGAGTACATTGTTGCCATGGAAGCTTGCAAGGATATGTTATGGATGAAGAACTTCCTGCTAAAATTGGTGTTATAGCAAGAGAAGTATGTCCTCTTTTGTTACAACCAGAGTTTCATCCACTTAGCCAAGAATTCAACCTACAATTCAAGAACAAAACATATTTTTGCTCTTTATCATCGGTATCGGGATGTATTGGAAGAAAATCGGTTACAACTTGAAAAGGTGCACAACGATGGAAATTGGTCAGACATGATAACTAATGCATTACCAAGTAAGAAGTCTGATGATTTTTGCAAAAGTTCGGGTGTGGTGATCCCTTCTAATTAGGTTGGGATGGGGAGATTTGACGAGCTTCCTCCCTAATTCTAGAACTCTCCATTAATAGAAGAGGGGGATGTTTTTAGGATGATGGGGGGAGATTCTAGACCACCTCCTAGAAGGCTACAAGCATTTACTATGATAGTTGGGGAGATGGAAGAGAATTCAAGAGCTTGCTTGGTTCACCTATAAATAGAGGTGTTCGAGAAGAGTTCATCATTCAATCCAATTCTTTCCAATCGATAGCCACTTCCATTTCCTCTAGTGTGGGAGATCCACTCTTAGAGTGAGGAGTTATAGAAAGTTTTCATCCACTCTAGTTAGTGAGTGTTCCACCATAGTGTGAGTTTCCTTTTAATCCATCCAACTTTGTGAGATATTTGTAACCCTACTATAACCTCATATAGTGGAAGATTTGGACGACCCAATTTGGGTTTTCCACATTACCACATTTTGGTGTCTCACTTTTCTTCATTTTTCCATTTTCACCTTGATCACACAAATAAGGAATTAATTTTTTTGCAACAATACCGACATCAATCTACTCGATAATCGCGAAGTTCTAATCCACTTTACTTTACCAGCGATTACTACCGCTGCTGGATGCACAAAGTTTGGAAATTCTGGTACTATTCTATCATAATCACCAAATGGGTGCCGAACTTCAACCCCAATGCTGATTCCCCCAAACTAAGTTTGGGTGGGTTGCCCTATATGGACTTCCTCAGCAGTTCTTCGACGAAATGGTCATGATGTCAATCACAAATCTGATTGGTAATCCGGTAAAGGTTGACGGAAATGCTTGAATGTTCTCGACCACACGTTGCCAAGGTTTGTGTTGAAATTGACGTTACACAACCCTTAAGGAAAAGGATGTGGCTCAATTTCAGGGAATTCGTATTTTGGCAGTATCTATAATTTGATGTATCAGAATATTGCATAAAATGCCTCAAATTAGGTCAAGTCAATGCCTCTTGCAGGTTTGATTCTACTCGCTCATCTATGAGTGCGTGGAGACCTAAAGAAGATATTTAGACAAATCAAATCCCAGGTAAAGAGGTTACTCCATCAATTGAAGAAGGAAGGCTTCAGGTAAGGTGCTATTCCTTCGTCTTCAAATCTTAACAACAATAATGCTACAAACATTTATCTTATTTTTGAAAAAACTCCTAAAGCTCGTTTAGATTCTAAATCTGAAGGAATTAACTCAGAAATTAAGGAGAAAACATTAACCGGAACCTTTAACACACAAGCAGAAGAATTTATTGAATTCAATGCTAGAGATTCTCCTGTACTGATCTCTAGATAGAAAGAAAATAAAAGACTTGAATGGCTCGACACTAATCAGCCAAACGAAATAACTAAACCACAATCAAAAGTTGATTTCGAAGAGATAAAAAATAGTTAAAGGAATAACAAAAAATATTTAACTTATTACTATTTGACTCGAAAACCAATGATAGTTTAAACACTATCGAAAACAAGAGTATAGTGAGAAAATACAATAAGAAAGATTATACAACAATTACAAAAACGGCTACAACCCGTTCCTCTTTGATTAACTCTAAACCAGTTCATATGGTAGGAATAAACATGTGTATGGAATGCAGGAGGAGTAGCTAATAAAGCTACTCAAATCAGAATTAGAGACATAAAATCAAGATATAAAGCAGTAATTTTTGCTTTAAATGAACCAATGACACAAAATGATTCAATCCAAAAGATAGCTAAATATCTAGCATATAAAAATTCATCATTCAACACCTGACTACAAAATCTGGTTGCTCAGGGATGATCAAATAAAACTTTCCATCTTACAACAAGATGACCAACACATATTAACCAGCTTTACTCATCCCTTTCTCAATGAAACATGTACACCACAAGTTTCATACATGCTAATTGGCATAACATTGAATCTGTACAAAGGGAATCTATTAGCCTAATTGGTGACTTTAATGCAATCCAAAACTCTGATGAATATTTGGGACCATTGATTCCAGATCAAAATCCTATTAAAAATTTCAATAAAAAACAACTTCACCACATACCCACCTCTAGAAGTCTTCTTACCTAGATAGGTATGAGACCAAAGGGTGGGGTTTGGAAAAGACTAGATAGATGCCTTTCAAATACACAATGGTGGAACAAATTCCAATCTTCTTATATTAAAAATATTCCAAGGGAAAATCTAATCATTGTCCTCTGTTATTTCATATAGCAGAAAAAACTCAATTCTCTGGGCCAAAATCTTTTAGATTTCAGCATTGTTGGCTAAACCACCAAACTTTCATGAACCTGATTGAAGGAAATTGGACAATATTCACTAACCTATCAGTATGAAGATACTAATCTTCAAACTGAAACACCTAAAGTCTATCTTAAAAATCTGGAACAAAGATGGTTTTAGAACGTTTTCGATAAAGTAAAAGAATGTGAAGAAAATCTTATGCAAGCTGAAATTCAATTCAAGAATAAAAAAAAATTGGATAAACAATAAAATTATAATAAATCAAAAGTAGAAGTAACATTGGGCTTAAATAATCAAGAAACATTTTGGCACCAAAAATCTAAGATAAAATGTTTAATTGAGGGTGACACCAACTGGAAAAAAAATCATAACTCAGTTGAATCGAAAAACAAAAGACAACTCATTAAAGGGATTAGTAATTCTAGGATCACTAAAAATTCATAGATCAGCAATGAAGCTCTAAAATACTTTTTAGAACTTCTTAAGGATGAAAATTCAAATCCTTCGGATGTAAACACAACATGCTTACTAGAGAGTGCCCCAAAAAAGACCTCTAGAGGATTGAAACAGGAAGATCCTCGCACTCCATTGCTCTTCGTATTAATGGCCAAAGCCTTTTCTAAGAAGTTAAACTTCCTATTCCAGTACCCTAACATAAAACCCTTTAGGCTACCTGGCTCCATGATAACAGTTTCACACATATCCTTTGCAGATGACAAAGCTATACTGATGGAATATTCTAAAGTTGGAATCAGAACCCTAATAAGTTTTCTTAAATCTTATGAATTGGACAGGTCAAAAAGTAAACTATGAAAAATATTTTTTTTCATCTTTCCAAACACTCAACCAAACATGTTGAAGCTTCCATCAAAACTCAAACAAAAATGTTGGTAGGAAAATTGCCATTTAAATACCTGGATTGTCCTATTTACACCGGAAGAACCATAAATATTTACTTTCGCAGCATAATTAATGCAATCATCTCTAAGATCAATTCCTTGCAAAACAACCAGTTTTCCCCTGTTGGAAAAATAACATTCATTAAGCACGTGCTTTCCTCTATACCACTTCATCTAATCACAGTGCTCAAACCCATAAAAAATTGATAAAATTCATAAACTTTTGGCTAAGTTTTTTATGGAACCCGAACCAAAACAAAAACCAACACAAAAGAACTTGGAGATGCTACAATAAAATGTGGTTTCCCATTGAAGAAAATGGGCTCGGCCTTAAGAATCTTAATACAATGGTAACAAGTTTTTCCATCAAGCTTTCGTGGAAGTTGCAACAAGGCCAATCATTATGGACTAAGTTCACGTGGTTTACTCCTGAAAATTTGAAAACTACTAAATCATGGCTAAAGAATCATAGATGTTAATAAAATATCTGAAGAAAATACTTTAATTCAATTAGCAATAGGAGATGTCTCTTTTTTGGAGACAAATTGGACTGATCTAGGAATTTCAAAATAGGATTTAAATGTGATTTCTTTACTACCATTCCCTGAAATCACTGTAGTTGAATTCCGAAATCAGAAATCTCTTGCTTTTTGGATGGTGCTGTCAACCGGGATATTGAAATCATTTTGACTAACCTAAACTCAAATTATCTAAAAATAACGTGCTAATATTATGCTGATTTAATTCTTTACAATATGTAATCAATCATAACTTTACTAATATTATGCTGATTTAATTCTTTACAATATGTAATCAACCATAACTTTACTAATATTATAATATGTTATTCATTTTAATTATTTAATATATAATTAATTATGACTTGTTAACTTATATAACTTCTTAAGATATAATTAAAATTATAAATATCTCATTGTACTATATATATCACTAACAAAATTTAAAGAAACACATAATCTGAAATAACAAAATATTTGGAATTTTTTATACATGGATAGAGTACCTCTAATAGAAATATGTATACATATTATTTATTTAATAATTTATACATGACAAAGTCTTGTTTTAGACCGACTAACTGGGGACATTTCATAATTAGTGAGACTAATAATGTCATTTGATATTTTATTTTATTTATTGCAATGAGATGCATATAATTATGATAGCCTAATGAATCTCAACATATAAATAATTATTTTTAAAATCATTTGAATGAAATATTATAAAAATAATCAAATTTTATTGTATTCAATATTTAACGATTTCTAACTATCTCATATAGTTTTTCTTAGATCACTAAACTTTAAAATTTTAAATAAAATTCTTTGTTTTCAATTTAAATGTAAAATACACAAAACTTAATTATAATATTTTAATTAATAATATCGCGTGACGCTCATTGGTACTCTACTAGTATGTATTGAACTGATTTAAATTACATGTTGAGTTGGCTTGGAGTTTAGCCATTTTGAGGAATTTTACCATTAATGACCCAACGTGAAATTTAACATTGTGAAAAACATCGATAATAATAGACCTAAACGAGCGCATTTTTATAAAAATTAACTCAACTCAACCGGCCCTACCAGAAGGTGACAAGAGCTAAATTCAATTGAACTGAACTAATTTCTACAAAATTGAAAAACTTAAACGGAGATAGAGTGAATTGAATAAAATTTCAATAAATTTAAAATATACAGAAGTAAACTTTATTTAAATAATTTAAAATGTTAAATTAACCTAAATTTAAAAAGACAACCTAAACAAATTTTCACCAAAATGAATTACAACAATTCATACATTCAAATATAAACAACATTTACTATAAGTTCCATATTACCAAGAGATTAAAGAACTTTCTAAATTTAAAATATATTAATGTAGTTGAAAAAAACAATCCAAAATTATTAAAGCTGAGCTGAGGTAAGAAGAGTTGAGAAAAATTAAGAAGAGCTGAGTTAAGTTGATTCTGATATGAATTGAGAAGAACTGAGAAGAGATGGGTTGAGGTAATTGGAGCTGAGATGAATTGATAAGAGCTGAGAAGAGTTGAGAAAAGTTCAAGAAAGTTGAGTTGAGATGATTGGTGCTGAAATAAGTTGAACTAGACAATGCCCACGCAGAAAATCAGGCCCGTTGGATGTAATTAGGGATGACAATAGGGCGGGCAAGCAAGGATTAGGGTACCTCCATACCCACAACCACCTAAAATTTTCATATTCATATCCGCCCCATTACTTATGGCGGGTACAACTTAAAAATTGACTCGCCCCTCCCGATGATGTGCACCTTTATGCATGCGTTAACAGATGCATTTGACACATTTATTATCATCTTTTACTTGGCTGATTGCTATTTTTAGTTAGGTTTACAAGACATAGGGTTGAGACGCCCATTATTGATTTTCTGTCTAAATCCCGAGTTTTGTAGATTTAATTGAAACTAATGGACACTTGGTATTCACAGGCACCTAGATCTTCCTTTGTTATCTTATTAGTAGGTTGCTCGTGAGTACTTTTTATAATCTATTTGTAGAAGGCCATCCGCGAGAGTGGTAGAAGATATTTGAAGGTCAGGTCATTCACGAGGATGGTAGTAGATTGAAAGTCGCAGACTCCAAAGCGTTGTATATGGATTTGAGCCCGAAAAAAATGGATTTGAAGTTTAATAATGCTAAGAAAAAAGCAGAGAAATTGTAGTTCGGTTGTTTTAACAGTGTTCTGGGAACGATATAAGAATAATAAGCCTTTTTGGGTTGCACCATTGGATTCGTCTTCTCAATTACTATAAAATCGACTACAAGAACTCTTAAATCGGATCAGCGGTTCATCTGTAGCGGAGCAAACAAATCAGCCGGCCAACCGGTCGACATGGTTCGTGCACAAGGCAAAACCATCCATGCAGGGCCATGCAAAGTGGCTTGCATGAGCCGTGCAAATTTACATAGGTCGGGCACGTCTGTCCGGGCCATTGCACCAAGTCTCCAAATTCACCTCTAAACGGCTAAGTATGGGAACATGCCGCTCCGTTTTACACGGCTCGTGTTGTTCCACGTCCTAAAAGTCAAGACCAACCCACAAGGTGTGTAAAATAGCAATGGCCATGTCATTTTTATGAGAAAAAATACTTTCCACCAGACGGGCTGCGCCAAAGGACACGGGGTGCGCGAATCAAAGTTCTAGAAGAAGTACCAGCCCACGACCCATGCAGGCCCATGCATCCCACCTTGCACGAGTCTACACGGACCATGGCAGTCTGTACGGCCTGCGCTGCAAGAGGCTACATGGACCATGTCGTGGTGCACTTGCCTTTTTACACGGACCTGCATGGACCGTGCCGTTTGCCACTGGTCGCGCAAATTGCAGCTGCTAGGGTTTTTTGGTCATTTTGGGTCGTTTTCAAGGCCCAATTCCCTAGTAAAATATATGTATGAACCTTTGTCTACTAGGGTTTAATTTATGCCTATTTTTCATCTTCAATAGTAGGCTAGAGAGAGAGAATACTCTTCTTTCTCTTTAGGTTCTTTTTCTTTCTTCTCTTTATTTTTTCCCCCAAAGTGTGGAATCCAATAAAATACTTGGTTTCAATTCTTAGGGAGTAGTTAATTAATTTGGGGATAATGTTTGTATTCATGTATTAATGTCTAGTTTGTGAGATTTCTTAGATCTACCTATTTATATGTATTTTGTGTTCATTATGTTGACTAATTCTTTATATTCTTGTGAATTTCATGATTGTCACACTTAGTTAGCACACACTGCAGTCTAATTTCATGTTGATGCACCATTGATAACCCCGGGAAAGGAAACCTAGATGCACTTGGGGTAACGATGGGTCCAAATCCACGTGGGTGTATGCATGTAGGTGGCCGAGTTAACGTTACGATCGACCATGCACCAATAAGCCGGCGAGCTGGTCCTAATAGTAGCAGGTAGAGATAGAGAAAGTGGCAAACTAAGGTTTGCTTTGAAACCCTAGAGCCATCAATAAGGTGCTTCACCCCCTTTGCCATTTTAGGCCTGGGGAGAAGTATCTGTGGTATAGTGCCCGAGACATAATCGTACAGAGGAAACTCAGATATGCACAACAGGCAGGGCCATCGTTGCACTCCTCTAATTACGGAGGCCGTGCCGATGGAAGATTACATGTGTGCCCTACATGAGAGGTATGGGGAAGTGTTGACCATTGACCACACCATGTGTCACAAACACTAGAATAAGTTCATAGTTCTTGTATGTGATGAAATCAAGGGTCGAAATGACATTAATCATGTTGTTCAAATAATCTCCAAGTGCTAGTTTATATAGTTTATTCTCGTAATCAATTGCATGCTAGAAGTTTTAGTAACCTCCCCCAGATGCTTGTTTTCCCAACACTGATTATTCCTAACACGTGATCGGATTGACAACCCGATTATGGTTATGTATAGTTAATTATTAGATTCCTAACATCTCTGTGAACGACCCCGATACTTGCCACTATCTACCAATCTTGGTAGTATAGTAGTAGGAACGGGTGAAACAATTACAAATCTCTATCTTTGACTCTCGAGCCTCCTCTCGGTTTAGTAGATCTCTTGTGGTTTATTAGCGATGTCGGGAAGGGGCGGGTCATTTTGGCACCGTTTCTGGGATGTTAGTTTAACAATCTAGTAGTTAACTTGCATAGCATGTTAGTTGAGTAGTTACTGTTGTTTTGTTGGTTTTTGCTATTGAGCTTTCTTGCTAGTGTCTGGTTACTTCTAACCCCTTTTATTAATGTTGTTTTTGGTTGGCTACTATTTTATTCAAGGTTTATGGTACACACCCTTACCACTAACTTGGGAGTTTTACATTATCCAACTGAATACACATGTGGTAGGCGATGAAGGGGGACAAGATCTAGACCTGAAGTTCTACAAGAATCAATTTCAGTAGTTGTAGAGAGCGAAAAAATGGTGGAAGATAAATGCACTTACACACTTTGAGGGAGTTGATAGCTCATAACTTGGAGAATCAACCCATTTGCATAGTTTTCCCACCCTTGCAACCCAATGTCACTTGTGAGCTCAAGAGCGGCTTGATCCAGTGCTTTCCCACTTTCCATGGGATGGCCAGAAAAGATCCAAACAAGCACTTTTTGGAGTTTCATCTAATTTGTACCAATATGAAGACACCGGAAGTCTCGGAGGAATATTAAAATTTAAGGTCGTTTCCCTTCTCACTTCGGGATGCGGCTAAAGATTGGTTGTACTGCCTTCCACCTGGCTATATCACCTCATGGATGGATATGAAGTGAAGATTTCTTAAGAAATACTTCCCAGCTTCAAAGTGTGCAGGGTTGAAGAAGTAGCTCTCTAAAATCTCTCATTTCGTTAATGAATCCCTCTATGAGTATTGGGAACAGTTCAAGAGGTTATTGGCAAACTATCCATATCATCCATTCAAGGAGGGGGATTTAGTCTACTATTTCTTCGAGGGGTTGTGTGATGATGACATTTGTATGGTGAAAACTGCTTGCAACGGTTCAATAGCCAACAAGAACCTAAGGGAGGCAATGACACTTTTTGAAGAGATGGGAAATGGTAAAAGGCAGCTTTGTACAAGATCGAAGGTGAAAACCTGAATAAGCCATCTCATTCTCCCATATTTGAAGAGAATATCCAAGCTCATTCTTCCATGAGGAAATATTTCATGAAAGGGATGGTTCAACAAGTAAAATTGTGCAGCATTTGCAGCTTTAATTATCACACGGATGTTTGCCTGCAAGTTGTGGAAGATTTGGAGGAAGTTAAGGCATTGGATTTCAACAATGATGGAAATAGGCCACAGTTCGGTGGGGAGCAACAACAAGGGTTCCGTGGGAACCAAGGAGGTGAAAGGAAAGACCTGTAGGAGAACACCTCTCACCTGAGGTACCGTGATCACCCCAGCTTCCGTTGGTGCGAGAGAATTAAATGAAAAGGGTACAACCGAGGTGGAAAAGCTCTACCTCACCCCTATCTAAGGGAAGAATAACCTTCCAACAATAATTCCTCACTCCATAAGTCAGAATGAGGACAAATCTTGAAAGTAATCTCTCAATTGGCTAAGAAGCGTGATGTTTTTTGCGGAGCACATAAGGTGAGAGATTGAAGAACTCGGGACTTAAGACAATTTCAAACATCAAGAATCTTGAAATTCAAGTCAAACAACTTGCCAACTCTGTGAGCTGACTTGAAGCCAAAGACTCTGACAAGCTTCCTTCCCATCCAGAGATCAATCTGAGGAATGTGAGCACTTTAAATCTTGGAAGCAGTAAGGAGGTGAGCGAGCCCAAGAGACAGATCTCGCAAGAAGACAACTTAATTGTAGAGAGTATAAGACCAATTTGAAGGAGCAAGAATTGGTTATGAGGAGGAACCCATCAAGGAACTTGCACAACTCGAGGCGAGGGTGAACCTTCTGCCACCTTTCCTTAGTGCACTTAGGGGAAGGCCAAAGGTGGCAACCAATGATGAACACATTTGTAAGATATTCAAGAAGGTTGAGGTTAGCATTACACTCTTGGACTTTATTTTTCATGTGCCTTCTTATGCTAAATTCTTGAAAGTTGCATGCACTAAAAAGAGGAACAAACCACTTCAGGAAGTTAGGAAAATTGAAAGTAGGGGGAGTTGCTACTCTTAATCATAGAAATTTTCCCAAGAAATGTGATTACCCCTCTATATTTTCAATTCCTATTTCTTTAGGCGGTAAATCGGGTGAAAATTCTATGATTGATCTAGGAACCTCTATTAATGTTATCCCGTCTTGCATTTATGAGAACATAGAAATAGGTGAACTTAAAGAAACTAAGGTGATTGTCCAAATGACCGATCACTCCCAAGCCAGTCTTCGGGGTCTAGTAAATGATGTTATGGTTCGAGTTGACAATTTGGTGTTTCCGAAGGACTTCTATGTCCTTGATGTTGTGCACGATGGTGGTGCACCTTGGATTTTATTGGGGAGACCTTATCTTAAAACATCAAGAACTAAGATTGATGTTCATTCAGGAACACTTGCCTTAGAGGATGACATGGATAGGGTAGGTTTTGATATTTACAAATCTAAGCATGATTCACCTAATCCTTCTCTTGTGTGTAAAGACATAACCTTATATGAAGAACTTGCTCAACATGAGAACTCTTGCATGGTAGATAATGATGATTGCATTAATAATGCTCTTGATGGTAGTGATGAAGTTAGCCTAGTTGATGAGATTTTTGATAACTATGAGAGTAAGAAAAGAAATCCTACCTTGCACTTCAATTGTAATAATCATGTCGATGAAACTATTTCTTTGCATGATGTTAACGATGGTTTATTTATCCTGGATTGCTTTTTTATGCTCACTAACATGCAGCGGTTAGTGGAGAGTGGCGAGAACGTAAAACACTCTCGATCACCTCCTAAACCAAAGGAAGTGGCTAAGGACTTGACATTGGCTAGGAATGGATACTCACTCTTTTTGGAAAATAAAGTGCTTAAAGGTAAGAATGGCACCTTGTGGAGACCTCTTCAAAAGGATGTCATCGTGGGTGGAGTTGCCTATGGAGAGTCTGGAGACCCAACGGTAGGTTCTTTCAATTGAAATGCATGGAAAAAAATTGTGAGAACGATAATAAAAATACGGTGCTCATACTTGCTTTGCTTTTGATATCCTTTAGTAAATAGATTTTGCATGTTTAAGTGTGTGACAAAGGATTTTGAGATGAAAATATTTTCGATTGATGAATTTGAGTTCTAGTCTCATTCTTTTTTGCTGGAAGGATATAGAGCTTGTTAGGTGACAAAGTTTCTTTGGAAAAGGGAGGAAGAAGGAAAGAAGGGCACTATTCATAGGGTATCCTCGTGCAAGTCCCTTTTGCACGGGGGTGCTTCGTGCCAACCCATGTTTGCACGAGAGTAGCCTCATGTCATGCACTAGCCACCACAAGTTTGGCCACGTGTCATGCCTCGTGTGGCTGAGATTTTTGGGTCAAAATGTATATTTGCGAAAATATGAATTTTAACCCAAAATGTGCAAATTTTGGCCCATTAATTCAGCAAAATCTTTGTTTCCTTTAAATGTGGGTGTAAATAGTACACCAACACCTCCCTTATGCATAAATAGATTGGTACTTTTGTCCCTTTCATTCTCTAATTTCAAAAATGACATCTTTATCTCATTTGTACCTCCTTTCTAACTCACCTTCTTTGCTGAAAATAATGATCCAAAGTACATTCCCTCACCCATAATCACTTATCTCTCTAAAAACACTCACTCTCACTCCCTCTTGGTGAAAATAAAAAATTGGAGCACTTTTTCTATTAAAAAATAGCATTTTTGCTTCTTCTTGTGTGGATTCTTCATCTCCTGGATTCAAATTCCAGGTAATCCTTTGAGCTTCATGTTTACTTGCTTAATTTAGCTTAATTATGGTATGATGAGGGAGTTTGTAACTCGAAAAAAAATGATGCAATTTTTTAAGGAAAATTTTGAGCTATGTGAATGATAATTTGTTGAACTAAGTGTGGGGGGAACATTGTACTTATTCTTTGATGATATGATACTCATTTTCCGTGGTGGTTTAGAAGGAATGATTCTTGATTTCATGATCTTCTTGATGGGATACTATGATTTTTTTAATGAGTTTGTTGTTTAGGGAGAATGTTTCTTGAATGAATAGCCTTTATGTTGAACTATCACGATTTGGAATGTTTTGGCTATTTAGAAAGAAGTGTTCTTCTTGAATAATACATGATGCATGCCTTTGAATATTCTTTCTTTACCATCTTATTCTTGTTATGATAGGATGACTCCAAAAAGGAATAGGTGGGAAAAAGGAACAACTTCCCCGGGTGACAAAGGGAAGAAACCGGCCAAGGTTGGGAAACGAGAGCCAGCGACTTCCCTTTCTTCTAACCCCACTTGTGTTGTTGATGAGTTTATGGGGTTGACCACCATTTTTTGGAGTGTGGCTCAGAGGTGGAAGTACTTTAGATGCCCAAAGTAAACCATATTGGAGACGAAGTTTGCTTGGAAAGAGACCTTGGGAGCTCTAGGTCTACTTGAGCCTATCACGTACTTGCTAAACCAAATAGGACTAGAGGTTTTCTAAGACAAGCATTCCAAGATTTACGTACGGTGGATTTTAGATTTTTTTTAGCAACCTTGAAGCAATCAAATGACAGTGAGGGGAGGAGAAGCCTCCATTTTCACTAGGATAATAAGGCCATTTTCACTTGGATAATAAGAAGTACACTATGTCACATCGAGACATTTCTCAAGCATTCGAGTGGAAGTACGGGAAAGATATTTTGAGGATACACCAACAAGGCCTTCCATTTTCATTGAGCAATTTTTGGAGAATTTTTTAGGGCACATAGAGGAAGCATCTTTGCAAGAGAATCGCGATTGTCCACCTAGCGTTGCGATATGTCTGACAACTATTGTCCATTTGGGTATAGCTTCACGGGGAGCATTCATAATGTCCTGGTTCGGATATCCAAGTTCTTTGGGTGATGACTCAAGAGGGGAATTTCTACCCCAACATGGTGGCAGCTTTCGTGGAGGAATGCATTGCCAAAGGAAATAAGAAAGGTGGAAAGATATCTATGGGTGGCATGGTTGGAATTTTAGCCCAACACTTGGGCCATTCGGTTCCTTCTCCATTTGTCTTGGCAAATTTGGGTTATTCGGGAACACGGTAAACAATAGACAAGCTGGTGAAAGCGTATATGGTAGCTACTACAACCTTGGAAGATCACTTTGTATGGTTTCATGATGTCTCCTTGGTATGAAATATTATAATTCTTCCCCAGCTGGAGTGTACAACTATCGACCAGGATACGGTGTTGGAGGACCTCTTCTTAGCCCCTGATCTGAGGTTTGAAAAGGATTTCTACATAATCCTATCAAACTCATATATAGATGTCGAGGAGGATGACAGCGAGACTCCATTTAGTGTACCACTTAGTGTTGGTATGCCTTGAATACGTATTAGCCGCTTCTGGTTTTGGGCCTAAATGTTTCTGGGCCCAAACGCGTTAGGGTTTAAGGTGGAGATGGCTATATATATAGTGTCTCTCGTCCTTTATTGTAACTCTAACAGAGATAGGATTGGTAGAGAGTAGGAAATCTGTAATTCTAGCCTTTTCTCTCTAGTGGAATCCGATCTTGGTCGGCCGTGGATGTAGCCAATTGGTGAACCACGTAAAATCTCGGTG
>JAULKK010262507.1:0-15158 GCA_032355705.1 Rubia peregrina
AATATGCGATCAAACTTTGATAGAGAATAGTGTCCATAAAGCAAACATGCCAATATTAGCGGGACGGAGGGAGTATTTCATTGTTGCTGTGATGGTATTTCGTTAGTCAAGAAAGCTCACTATTTTAGTCAATCAGTTATGTACAAGTTGGGTGGGTTATGAGATGCGATCTTGTAATGGCAAGAGATGAGATGATGGTTTTTAGCTTCATCATCCATATTTAAAAGTGGACTATGGTTGTTAACACTAGAAGAAGTTTTAAACTTGTTTGGATGCTCTTAAAAATGATCAAGCCCTTTATTACAATTGGAACCATAGAGCTTAAATTGTAACAGTTGCCTTCGTCTTCATTACTTCTATAATTGTCACCATCACCTTTAAAGAAAGAAACTATTTTTTACCCACGCAAAAATTCAATTAAAAATGGATGAAGCTAGAATGATCCTTCATACATTAGAGGCGCCAGATCCCTTCATGATTCAGAAGAAGAAATTGGAAATAGGTGATGGGTGGGTGCCAAGTGAACGCTGAGAAATCAGGAAAATTGAAATGGTGTTGCAATTAAACAACATATTAAGGGACCGAGGCTGAGAGAGATAAGCGGAAAATGAGACATCATGAAATGATGGTCTATTATAATGCCTCGTTGAGACCTCTTTGGGCTAGGTTGCAGAGTAGGCGGAGGAGGAGGGTGGCGTCACAACGGTGGAGTATGACGTGGAACGGGAAGTGGTCAGGGTTGCAACCGAGATGGTGGAGGCGGCAGAGGCGCGACGGCGGCGGCGGTAAACAGTGGCGGGGCAAAGCTCACTTTTGTCTTTCAATTTTTTGTATTTGAACCAAAGGACATTTTGATCATTTCTGGTCGGTCAATGGTCAGAAATGTCCAGTCAATGCCGGAATATAGTTAGGGTTATATTTTCACTTTCATTAAGTAATTAGAGTTGTTTTTGTATTTTTTATTATCTCGAGATTATATGTTCATTTACTGAAATATATAGGGTTATATTTATAGTAATTGTTCACATCTCTTGTTCTAAAATTACAAAACTTATAAGTTAAATTTAATTTTCAAAGACTGTTATATTTATTTAAATATTAATAATTTAATTTTCTCTATTCATTTTTGGCAAAATTTTGGAAAAGACCGCCTTTCCATAAACATATGGAAAGACGAGGTTAAATTAGAATTATAGAAAGGTAACATGTTTTGGTTGCAATATTAAAAATTTACTATGCAAAGTTTAGTAGTTATAAGTTTATGACCTGATTAATGCAACCCAAAATTTTTATCTTGATTTCTTCTACTTTGCAGTTTAAACCTTGGTCTTTCCATAAGTTATGAAAAGATCGTCTTTCAAGAGACGGACTCTTTATTTTTTATAGTATACTAGTACTTTTTAATTTATTTACATTTAATTTAAATAGTTAAAAACCTGCTTTAGGAAATTCAAATAACAAAGTATTTTTTATAGTATACTAGTACTTTTGAACATAAGAAATTCAAATAACAAAGTATTATGAAAATGTGACAACTGCGGAGAGGGGTATTTATGTTGAAAATAGGTTGAAAACAAGGTTGTGATGAGATTGTAAGTACAGGAATAATAAGTTTTGATGGTAAACCGGTGGTTATTAAATTGTGGGAGAATGACATGGATTTTTGTGAGCATGATATTGTGCCTATATGGAATCAATTACCTTATCTTACCTAGCCTACTGGAAACCTAGAACTATAAGTAAAATTGTTAGTTCTATTAATAAGCTAGCCAATATGCCTGGATAGAGCAACAAATTAAAAGGAAAGACTAGTTTATGCTAGATTTATATGAAGATAGGGCATACAATGTCTGGAAATATTTTGTACATAAATGAGAAGAAGGTAATTGTTTAGGAAAAGGTATTTTTTGAGTGGAAACCAGTGATATGATCTTAATGTAAAATGTTTAAGCACCAGTATAATGAATGTAGGAAAGCTTTGAGTAAAGAGAGCAAATAGATTTCATTGGTTTATATGCCAATATAGAAGAACTTACCTGGGAACTTCAAGCATAGAGTTAAAGCTAGGAGGCTGGAACCGTGAAGAGAAATTCAGATGTTGTCAAACTTGTTCAGGTTTCTTAGGCTGTGACTGGAATTGGGAAACAAAGATTAGCTGTTGATATGACTCAGGTTGTGGGACTAAATCAGAAAGGTAAATATGTAGAGGGTGGAAAGAACAGTGATAAGATTGAAAACAAACCTCTCCCCGATATATGAGTATTGAAGCATGGAACATTAGGGGATTAAATAAGAAACCAAAGCACAATGAAGTTAGAAGGTTTATCCTGAAAAACCAAATTGGGCTGCTTGGTCTTTTAGGAACAAAAATTAAACAAGAAAAGAAAAATATACGTGGATAATGATGGGAATAGTATTTATAATTTAACTACTAGTAGCTCAGTTGAAATAAGAGGGAGAATATGGGTTATTTGGAGGCTAGATTAGTTTAAAGTTGAGATTTTAAACTACAGTGTGCAGTGGATAGATATGCGTTGTAACAGGTTGGAAGACAATAAGAAATTCTACTTTACCTTTGTGTTTGGATTCAACACAGGTATAAATAGACTACAAATGTGGGAATTCTTGAAATTATCTGAACACAAGGATTTTCCCTGGATAATTCCAAGTGACTTTAACTCACCTTTGGGACCCGATGATAGGATTGGTGGCAATCTAGTAGAGGATAAGGAAACTGAAGATTTTCATTTGGCAGCTAAGGACTTAGAACTTGATGAAATAAGAACCAATTGGTGCTAAGTACACTTGGAGAAATATGAGAATTGGGATGCGAGGTTCTTCAGTAAAATTGACAAATGTATGATCAATAGATAACAGATGGCATATTTTCAGGATATTGTTTGTGTGGTTCAGAATGAGTTATGTTCAGACCATATTCCTTGGTGGTGAAGTTTAGTTCTTGAAAAATGGATGTAAAACCATTTAAGTTTTTCAATACATGGAGTGAATCCGAGGTTTTCTTAAACTTTGTGGGTAAAATATGGAGTCTGAGGAAGATTGATAATCTTTATGATGTTGCCAGTGTTTTAAAAATACTAGAAAAGCCTCTCATTTTTTTTTAAAAAGGGAGTTTGATGATATATCAGGTCAGTCTGAAAGTGCTCAAGCCAAATGTGAAGCTGCTATGGTGGATTTGAACACACATCTAAACTTTTTAGAGTTACAAAACTTGGAGCTAACAACAAAGAGAGAAGCTTAGATTTTGAAAGATGATGAGTTAAGCTTTATTCAACAGAGAGCTAAAGTTCAATGGTTTCTTGAAGGTGACATATCTACTGAGCTATTTTATAGCTCATTGAAAAAAAGACGGTATGGAAACATAATTGCAGCTCTTGAATGGGGTGGTGAGGTGATTTTTATTAGAATGAAATTGGGGATTGTTTGGTGAAACACTTTCAGGCTCATTAGGTGTCAAAATTCCAGTGATGAAGCTTGAAAACGGGTTGTACATTATGGAAATACATTCAGTTTGAAGGGGAAACTTCAAATGATTAAACATGTGAAGGGTGAGGAGATTCTTAAGGCATTGGAAAGTATAAATTGGTCAAAAAGCTCAGGAAAAGATAGCTATACAAGCTCTTCCTTTAATGATGCTTAGGGAGTAATTGGAAGGGATCTGTTAAGAGCCATACAATTTTTTTTTTTGCAGATGTTAGATTGCCGGAGGTGTTTAAGAATGTTATTATCATTTTGATTCCCAAGAATGAGCAGCCTAAAGCTCCTATTGACTTTTCGGCCATTGTTTGCTATTCTGTATTGTACAAGGTTATCACAAAAGTCTTATGTACAAGGATTGGTGAGATTCTCCCTTACCTGATCAACAATAATCAGTGTGCATTAATCAAGGGAAGATATGTAGCTCACAACATACTGATTGCTCAAGAATTATTAAACAGGTATGGTGGAAGGTCATATCTGTATCTCTCAAAAATACAATTTATAGCCCTAAAGTGCTTCCTAAATACAAGTAAGTAGATAGTGGCAAATCAGGGTCATCCACACAGAAGAGGGATTTTCTCGATGGTTCATGCATATACGGTGGATATAAGCATAGGTATAGATTTATATAGATATATAAAAGAAATTAAAGGGGGGGGGAGGGTTAGTTGGTTTTTCCTAAGTTATGAAATTGAAAGACAAAGGCACTATTATTAACAAGAGATTAAGCTAATCATGCAAAAAACTACAAAGGATGATAAAATCACAATTAGAAAAGCCTTAGGGGAAATTTATTCCCACTTCCAAACCTCTTATAGATCATAAAACCAATCACTCATTCTTTCACATTAATTGCCTATGGTGAATGCTATCACTTCCATTTCGAAGATAAATATTCCTTTCTTCTTAAGAGTAATTCACAAAAGCAATCAATAACTATTTGCAAACCTCATTAATAATCACTTTAGACAAACAACGCCTAAAGGTATTCCATCTCTGGCATCGTATACAAAGAACCGTAGATTTGATAACAACTACAAGTATTCTACCACATGGCGAGCCATTTAACCAAACAAATCATTTATTATGTTTAACCTAGAACAATAAATATTCAAGATTCTACCTTTTAGTGCTACCTTAGGATAAATATCATAACAAACAAACCATATTAACATACTCATCTAGGAAGATTAACATCATTTACCCAACAAGAAGTTCTAATTTTATGTTCTTGGATTTTCATGCCAAAGAGATACGAAATTGTACACTTTCCTAACACCCTAACATTAAATCTTACAAATACTTCATATTCGCAAACAACCCATAACATAAATGAAGTAAACATCAACATTAATGGCACAAGAAATGCTAAGCAATAAATTTTCATGAAAGAGTGAATTAGAGAATCTCACTACATGGGTTTTGAAGTTTCAATCAATTTCTCCCAAGTGATAACTTAGCTACTAGAATCCATACAAATAATCAAAAGCAAACTAAACATAATACAAGATAAAAATAGAGGGGGAAAAAGTGAAATATGGGTTTTCAAAGAGGGTAAATCGGGAAGAAGAAGAAGAAGAAGAAGTAATAAGAGAGAGGTTAATATTTTTCTATTTATAATACTAGAAAAAGACAAAATTAAGTTAGGGCAGCCATCTGTCACAACCCGCAACACAGGCGTAGCGACAGACACCAAGTGTTGCATATTCATTTCTTCCCTTTTCTTATATAAGGTTTCACCATCTTCACTTCACTTCTTTTCTCTTCATTTACTCAAGTCTTCAAATCCCAAAAGCTATTCTTCAAAGTAATCAAATCTCCATATAATTACATTGTCACACAAAATTCACTAGAAAAGTAATAAGAGCGCAAAAGTCACTCTTAACTCTCTTAATACAATTTCAAGGAAAAATAAAAGTAATAGAGCAAAAAAGTATACAAAAGCAAGTCAAAAAAGTCACATAAAACGAACATATCATATGGAGTGGGTACAATGAGGCTCAGTTGTGTCGCTCAAATGACCTCAGTAAGGCTTTGGACAACATCAGTTTGAGCTTTATGACTAATTGGATTAAAGAGCTTTGTTTCCCAGATCAAACAATTCAATGGATTTAGAACAGTTCATTAATTTTTGAGCTATTTATTCCATATAATGGTAGATATACCAGTTCATTCTAGGCCAGACATAGGGTCAATTAAGGTGATCTAATCTCTCATTACTATTTGTGATCAGTAGTCGTACTTTAGTAGACTCATCATGAGATTTAGGAGAAAAAAGTGGATTATCATCATAAATGTAAGAAGGCTGAGGTATATTCCCTACTCTTTGCAGATGGTTTACTATTTTTTGTGGTGCAAATATGAGAATTATAGATGGAATTAGAGATGCATTGAACAGTTTTAAAGAAGCAACTGGCTTGGTAACGAATGATAGTAAATCAAGCATTTTCTTTTCAAAGATGGAAGAGTCTAAAATGATTATGTTGGCTGGTGTTTAAATTAAAATCAAAGTTGTAGTCCCTATGAAATACCTCGAGCTTCCTCTTTCAATTGTGAAGTGGAACAAATAAGACTGTGAGGGGTTATTAAAGAAGTTCAGAAGCAAGATAAACAATGGAGCTCAAGAAATCTATCCTATGCAAGTAAGCTTTAACTCATCAATTCTGTTTTGTTAAGCTTATCTGGATACTGGTGTAATGTACTCAATCTACCAGAGAGTGTGCACAAAAAAATTATCCAAATATGTACCAGATATCTATGGGGAGAGAGGAGGGCAAAAGAGGTTTCTCAGTTGTAGCTTGGAGTTCCATTTGCAATGAGAAAAGGAAGGGTAGAATGGGAATTCAGGATTCTGCATTATGAAACAAAGTTGAAATTTTCAAACATTTTTTTGACGTGAATAGCAAAAAGGATATTTTGTGGGTGAAATGAGTGTCTGACTACTATCTGAAAGGGAGATCATTGGAGGATTGTGAATACTCTTATTCCCATAGTTGACTCTGGAAGTTGCTCATGAGATTAAAATAGCAGGTTAAGCTCATTGGGGGGGGGGGTGATTTGAGAAACTGTTTGAAGAAAGTTGTCAAGAGCAAATATATTCAACCTAAATAAAGAATCTTTCTCTGGATAGTTATGAATGGAAAGCTTCCGTCTGAAGCTAGATTGCAGATCTTTGATGCGATGTGTTGAAAGGAGATGATCAATGCTGTTTTTGTGGATCGCAAGAAGACCTTTAGCACTTGCTTGTTGATTGTGTTTACAACAAAAAGTTGAGGCTAAGTTTGTCACTTCCAAGCTTCAGGATTATTAGGGAGCTAAAAAAGGTGTTGTTCATGTCAGCGAGGAAGTAGAAAAGAAGGAAATACGCCTGGCTTGTGGCTGGTCTTTATAAATTGTGGTTAGAAAGAAATAGAAGAGTTTTTTTCTAGAATTGATTTGAAAGTTGAATCTCTTGTGATTAAAATTCAAAATGTGGAAAGATGGAGAATGTTTTGGTAAGGTTGTAGTTGGAAAAATTTGGATTTTAATAGATTTAGGGTGATGGTGTAAACCTTGTACTTGGTTCTTCTTGGTTTTAATAGATTCATTCACTATTACCAAAACAGAGAAAGAGAGAGAAAACACTTTTAAATTATATAATTATTTATTTTATTTCAACATATTTTCTATTATACAAAATTTAGAATATGAAAATTTGTTTTGTTAATTAAATTGATCCATGACTTTTCTCATACTCCAAATTTTGGTTTGTTTAACTTCAATTTATAATTTATTTTATATTAGTTTTTTTTAGAACAAGACACTGCTGGAAAATATCCCCATAGGGATAAGCAATACACCACAAAGGCACCAGTATTTTGCCCCCAGCGATACTGTTGCCTAAGTGACCCGGTGAAAATTTATACTATTTTGAGCACTGGTGAGGCTTACCAGTGCTAAAGAGGACGAGCTCCGGTATTCGTAGGTATCGATGCTAGTCTGATTCCTTACCGATGTTCTAGAAACCATGGCTAGTGAAAGATTTTGGGCACAATTATGTTGAAATACATACTGATTCTTATTTAGTTAGCACCTGTGTTATTTGTAACGACGCCTATTTTATTTTAGGATCAGCCTGTATTTTAGAACTGACATAGCAATTCTTAGCACCAGAATGTAATTGTTTGGTGTTTTTTTTGCATCGGTATTAATTCAAAGCACTAGTACATCAATTTGACAAATATGGATGAATTGTAGCACCAATATGGTATATTGTTTTTAATTCCAATGCTAGTATTATAAAAAAAATTGAAATGGATATTTTTTTAAAATTTTACCCCATCCCAGATCAAATACGAGGAAAATGGATTCACAATCCCCCATAAGTTATTATAAAAAGAGTAAAAATTGCTATTGAAAAATAGTAATCAACAACTGAAAATAAAGAAGCATAAAACATATTGTTGATAAACTACTCCCATGAATCAACTAAATCCAAATTCCACGACCTATCAATCAAATAAATTCGTTGGGCATCAATATTTGTCTTTGCATCTTTTGAGTAAACATTAACCCATGCCTTGCACCATTTCTCCGCCACTTCTTAAGGTTCATATGCATTCTATGACCCTTGGTTCTCTGGAAAAACCTGTGATTTGATTAAATGTTAGGCAATAGGATGTGATACTGAAAATGAAGATAGAGTTGCTATTTTTAAATTAGTTTGTGGTACTTACGTCAAGTAGATTATTCAAAGTTGTCTTCAGGACTAGCTCTTCCAGGAATAACATGACATAATAGCCGCATTTCCAGCAACTCCCTTATTTTTGGTGCCGCGACAAAAAACAACAATTGTCAATGTTTAATCAGTGTACGGAGAACAAAAAAATTGTGAAGTATTTGTAAAATATTTAGGGAAGGAAATGAATTCCTACGCTGATGTTTGTTATGTTCCAAGTAAAATCGGCCGAGGGTTCTTTCTTCCTCTTCCCCTTCTCATATTTACTTGCTAGTCTGCGAATATATTATTTTCAAATATTAATAACATAAATTTGAAGGGGAAAATAAATTTTAATTGAATGGATAGAAATACCTAGACATCACGTGGCTTTAGACGAAATCACTGAAATTTATACCACTGGTCAACGAGTCCAAGATGAAAACATCATTCGCACTGGGACAAATGATGACGAGGAACCAATGTTGTCTGCATTAATAATTAACCAATTAATGTGTTGGGAATATGTTTATTAAAAGGATTGTAATGGTAAAAGAATAAGACAATCTGTCTGATCTCCTGAGGCAGGGTATCAAATACATGCCAGCATCATATTCAACCATCATGTCTCAGATGAGGACAACCCAGTTAGTGATATCACTCTCTTCCATACAGGTGTCCAACCTTCCTGTGTTCGAGACACATAATTTGATTCGGCCCATGTTGTTGCCCTTCACTTTACTCCATAGATCTCTGTCAAAGTACAAGTCAATTTTGGGCTTCAAATACGTGAACAATCAGAATTTGAAAATTTTAAATCTAAAAATTACCCCATCCACAAATCCATCTGAGCGTTGAAGATACATGTCATGCCATGAATATTCTCAAGCCTGCTTCCAAACTTCAACATTTTCTCGATATCTAGGGACATTTGATAGGTCTGCCAATGTGGAATCCAGAAACTGGGTGAAATACAAAACCTTTAGCATTCATGTCTCTAAACAGCTCATTGCAATATTTGATGAACTCCGTCATCATTGAATAGCCGTCAGTTTGCTCCTGGTTACAATATGCATGTGTAAAGTTTAATTAAAAGGCATTAAATACATGAAAAATGTAGAATTAAAATAGTAACTTTGTATAAATGTAGTACCACTTTCAAAGGTTTGAATTCTTTGTCTGACATTTGCTTCCTTGGCCTATAACTAGTCGTGGAACTGGATGGATTTGTCGATGATGTATTGGTAGCCTGTCACACGTGACAAAAACAATGTTATATTGCAATAAGGAATTGAACAATTGGCGAACACACACACACACACACACATATATATATATATCTAGTAAATGAATCACATAATTATTTTAGTGAAATTACCTCGTTGTCGCTAAGATCAAGGAATGTTTTGTCCTTGTTCGCAGAATCCTTTAGAGCCACGTTCTTATCCTCTTCCGTTAGGCGCTCATCATCTTAGTCGACCAAAGCTACCAGCCAATTAACCACATTTCCAATGGCCTTGATGAATTTGTGGTTAGCCAAAGTCAATCTTGCCTTAGCATGGAGGACCGGGCTCACAAACTCGGACACGAGCAACTCTACTAGTCAAACTATGGCTATATCAGGTGTTTTTGGAGAAACCCTTTTGCCACCATGACCTTTGAGCCATTAAGATTCTTGAAGAACAAGGAAGCCTTCTCCCTATTCTGTCATGCATTGCAGAACAAGATTTGTTAGAACACAACATATTATTGAAGGATATAGTCTTGAAGATCATATAAATAAAATGGAATTGAAATATATTTTTGTACCTCCTTATCATCCTCCTCATCACTAGGATCACCCTCAGACATGGATATAGTAGCATTGACCTAGCCCAATGCCTTCTCAATGAATGACTTCGGATCATCGAGGCCGTTGGGATTCGAACTCCTGAAATAGCTGCGAGCACCCGAAATTTTGTAGGTTGCCTCTTTGGGATTTCCAACCTGGATGATGAGCTACTCTCGCACTTGCTTCGGCTGCAGGTGAGATGCGGTACCACAATAACTTCTAGAAGGTTAGTATGAGTACCTCTATACCTTCCTGGGTGACCCATTTTACTAGTTACCTTTATTAGAGAGTTCCCACCGGGTTTCAGGATCAGTGTTCCCCTCGTAGACTCCTCATTCATGTCCAAGTTAAATACATTACAATGAAAGGGTAATACTATAACCAAGTTTAAAAAATACTTACAATATCAGTAGCCACAACCTGTCTTTCAAGTCGGTATATTCAAACTTATCCTCCAGCTTGTTGTACTCGAGGTAGACCAATGATCTATCAAAATTGAAATTCCTTGTACCCAACTCCTGTTCAATCTCATCATTTGTGTACACTTGAGTATCAATTTTGGTTCTCTCTTCTTCTTTCAACTTCTCGACAATCTTGGCCTGAATTAACCGGTGACCGGTCCTACCTATGCGATATGTATATTTCTTCTGCTGTGATTTGGCACTAGCCGTCGCCCTGATTTTCTATCCAATTAAAATAAGTAAAGTTAGTCTTTATTAATGCAGATAGGCAACACATAATATGTGAAGTTATTTAAAAAAGATCCTTGAAGAGGTTATTTCAAACACCGGTGTCATCACTTTCTTGTAGAACTTGTTTCACTCCTCCTCTTCCATCCACTTGTATTTTCCCCAATGTTTTGCATTGGACTTATTTTCCCGCCAGCCACCTCATGGATGTATTTATTTGCAATCTTTGACTTCCAATTATGGCGGGCGTTGCCCGTATTGACAAAAAAAATTCCTTCATTTTTTGAGTTGTGCCACAGTCAATTTCTACTCGAACTTGAAGCTCGCCTACATTGAATTTACATAATAAATTTCACAAATTACTAACGGTTGTAATTTAAAATAATACAAATTATCGGTATGAATGGATATTACCTATATCTTTCCATGCTCCGTAGTGTGAGAGAGGACGTTATTCCATCGCTTATGAGTTCCAAACTTGATGCAGCGCCAAAAAGAATATATATTTATGATATGCAGTCCACGCGGTCCAATTATTCGTGCACACCATGTCAGCCAAGTTGAACTCAACTGACATGGGATCCCTCTCCTTTGCGAGCATCATTGATTGACACATGGAAGTCCCACGTTGCTTGAACCAAGTATCAATTTCAAATTTATCGAAGGCTATCCCATTCTTTCTGCCCGTCTTCGATACATCATCGATTAAATGGCTAGGCATTTGGTAGAATACTTGTAGTTGTTATCAAATATATGGTCCTTTGTGTATAATGCCATTAATGAAATATCTTTATGGTCGTTGAACGTCTAAAGTGATTGTAATAAAGTTTACAAATGGTCGTTGAACGTCTTTGTGAATTACCATTAAGAGAAAAATGATGTCTATCTATTTAAATGGAAGTGGTAACATTATCCATAGACATTAAATGTGACTAAATGAGTGAATTAATTTGTAATATATCAGAGGTTTGGAAGCAAAAATCAATTGGCCCAAAGGATTTGTTATTTTTTATTTACTCTCTCTTTAGTAGCTTGTTGCATGATATCATATTTACTTCACTTTGATAGTTGTCTCATCTTTCAATTCGTAATTTAGAATCCACCCTGATATGCATGAACCCTTAGGAAGTTCCCTCTTCTTCGTGGACGACCCTTATTTGCCACTATCTACTTAATTTTTGTTAGGAAGAATTTAAGGCTTATAATTATATTTTTGAGAGGTATAGTGACGACCTCCCAAATTTTGGCGTCGTTGATGTGGAAGATGCATTTATTTTTAAGTGTTTGGGCATATTATGTGTGAATATGTGTTATTTTACCTATATTTGGTTTTTAGTTAATTTGTTTTTGGCTTGGAGATGTATTGTTTGAGTTCTTGGTGTATGGTTTGTAATCGATCCTCTTCACAAGAACCCCTAAACTACGACCCCGAGCTAAAGTTAAACTTGAAAAGGGCTAGGAGGATTTCTTTGGAATGTGTGAATAACACCCTTCCTGGTGACCATATTGCGGAAGCTTCTACCTCTATAGATCATCAAGAAGAACATGAGGAACATGAAGATAAGAATCCTGAAGGATTATCTCAACACCCTCACCTTCAAAGGAAAGGCGTCCCGTTGAGGCAAGTTCCATTAAGGGATATTATGGCTCCCAATCTTAAGCAACAACCGATGTGCATCACCTAATCAGCGGTTGGGGATAATGGACATTTTGAGCTCAAATCTGGATGGATACACTTGCTACATTCATTTCTTGGTAGGAAAGGGGAGGACCTCAACAAACATCTCTCCGACTTCATATGGTTTGTTGTAGGATGATTCCCAAAGGGGTGGATGAAGAGCTCTACAAGTTGAAAGCCTTCCCATTTTCATTGCGATATGGCGCAAGGGATTAGATCTTTCCACTACCTTCCATCCGGGAGCATCACCTCTTGAATGGTGTTAAATAGGATGTTTCTTGCCAAATACTTCCCGGCCTCAAAGTGTGCCACCTTGAAGAAGGGCATAAGCAATATTATCCAATGCCACGAAGAGTCACTCTATGACTATTGGGAGAGGTTCAAAAAGCTTCTCTCAAGTTGTCCTTACCATGTCTACTCGGAGGGAGATTTGGTCTACTACTTCTACAATGGTCTTGTTGATGAAGATCAAAGGCTAGTTAGGGGATCTTATGGTGGTTCTTATGGGAACAAGACTTTGAGGGGAGTTATGGACCACTTTGAGGAGTTAGCCGAGGGGTCAATGACTGATTTGAGAAGAAAAAATGTCTAACTTTGAAAGATGATTATGTGGAGGAGGTGAATGTTGTGGGTCTTCAAGGAGGGAAATAACATCAAGGACATCAAGGAAACCAAGGGTACCAAGGTGGATAAGTCTACCAATATTGGCCCTACAATTTGGGTAATCGAGATCACCCAAATCTTCGGTATAGAAATGATCGAGGAGGGAAAAATGCACCACAATCCCACCCTCAACAATAACAATACCGACCCCCACAAAATAACTTCTCAAGGCTCCAAGACAAGCTCTATGATCAAGGCAAAAGTTTGGGATTTTCAAAAGATGAAGTGATGCAAGCCATTGGGAGGTTGAGCCTATGTGCGGAGAAGGTCTAGAAATTCCAAGAGAAGATCGAATCGAGCATCAAGAACTTGGAGACTCAAGTGAGCCAAATGGATCAAATCTTGAACTGGATGGAGATACGGGAAAAGGGAAAACTTCTTTCCCAACTGGAGATATATTATCGACAAAATATGAGTGCCATCTCATTGAGGAATGGAAAAGAAGTGAAAATTTCCCCAAAGCAAGGTTGTTGTTGAGCGGATACTTGAGAAGGAAGAAGATGTTGAAAAGAGGGCCGGGGAGTTGGCAAATGAGAAGATGAATGGAGGGGAGGAGATTGAGGTGGAGACCTTCAAAATAAGGTTGGGATCAAATACCAAAACCTTCCCCCCTCCTCACATGAAGTCCAAAGTGGTAGAGATCCATATCTACGTTCCGAAACCACCATTTGCGGAGGCCTTGAAGGATAGGAGAATAAAGGATGACAACAAATACATCTTTGAAGTTTTCGTAGATGCGAGGTAAACATTCAACTATTGAATGCTATAGATCAAATTCCTAGGTATGCTAAATTTCTCAAGGAATTGTGTACCGTCAATGTGAAACAAAAATTGAAAAGTAAAAAAAAGGGTGGAAAGAGTGAGTATGTCTCTACCATTTTGATGATGAATTACCTCCTAAATGTGGTGATCCGGGAATGTTTACAATCCCTTGTGAGATAGGAGGAAAAAGTGTTAATAAAGCCATGCTAGACGTAGGTGCTTCCACTAATGTGATTCCATATTCTTTGTATGATAGTCTAGATTTAGGAACTTTGCACAAAATGGAGGTTGTTATCCAACAAGCCAATCACTCTAGCATATACCCCAAAGGTATTTTGAAGGATGTGTTGGTGAAAGTGAGCCCTTTAACATTCCCTGCCAATTTTTATGTCCTTGACATGAAGAGTGATAATCTTGCATAACCTATTTTGTTTGGTAGAACATTTTTAAAGCCTTCAAGGAAAATAATTGATGTGCATATATGAACCCTAACTGTGGAGTTTAATGGGCAGAAAATAGAGTTAAGCACTCATAATATTATTGATCATCCTAGTGTATACCACTCTTGCCAAATTATTTATGTTGTTGATGATATAGGGCAAGGTGTATATAAGCCCAAAGTTGGTAGTTCCTTGAATGTTAACATAGATGTGCTTTAAATGATACTTCTATTGCAATTGTTGTCAGTACTAACTTGAAGGAAAACAACATTGATGAAGACTCTCTTGGGGAAGTAATATCCGACACCTTTCATGTGTCCATGGGAAAGCCGATAAAAGAGGGTTTCCCTCCTTCTTATGATAAGACTTCGGTGGTAGAGTGCAAACCACCACAAAAGTTCTTAAATGTTCATCTCTTTGAGAAGAAGAGAAACCCCCGAATGCTCATTCAATTGAGATTACCATGGAACAAAATGGTGAGTTAATTGACATGTTGAGGGAGCATGAGGATGCCCTAATCTATGTGCGCAACTTATTCTTAGGGGATGATGTAGATCCAATTTTTTTGTCCCAAATAGAGGAAAGAAGACTGATCTTTTTGGTCCATGTGACGAATAAGGCCAAGTAGGGAGGTAAGTCATTTCGACGTTGTTAAATAAACTTGGTTTTGATCATCTGGACCATTATTTGTGACTTTTCGCTGATGTTGTTTCAATTTAAGTTTTCGTCGCTATTTTCATTTTTTTAATCTTGTTTTTTCACGGGTGCGTTTTCCATATTCCACTGGATGGATGAAGGAATGAAGGCCATGAGAAGGGAAGTAAAAGCTTGGAAGTTGGTAACTTCGAAAGTTTTTCTAAGTATGGGGAGACCCTGTATGTTGTGAGTCGCAACGAACCTA
>JAULKK010262618.1:0-15158 GCA_032355705.1 Rubia peregrina
AGTAACAAGACTCTAATTTCAACATGTGAGATATTGTTAGACTCATATGTAGACATAGTTTCTAAATATCAAGTTTTAATATACCATTAATATATGTAATTAGAGTTATTGATGGTCAAATATGGCCTTAGAAAGTTGACCAAAAAGTAGGCCAAAAGTTCTGGGACGGAGGGAGTAGTTAATTAACTTGGGGTTTATATTTGTATTCATGATTTGGTGTTTGTTTTGGGAGATTCTATAGATCTACCTATCATTATGTGCGTATGATTTTTTATGTTGGCTTGTTCTTCATATTATTTTCATTACATGATTGTTACACTAAGATTGGCACACACCGTAGTCTACTTTCATGTTGGTGTATTTGTTGATATCCCCCAGGGAGAGTAACCTAGATGTTATAATGGTAGCAGGGTCCGAGATTGTATGCGTGTGTGCATATAGGTCAGCGAGTTACCGTTACAGTGATCGGACACTAGTCTTAGCTGGAAAATTGGCCTGAAGGGTTACGGATAGAGATAGAGTTAGTAGCAAACTAGGGTTAACATGGTTCACAACCTTAGAGTCATCGATAAGATGCATATCCCTTTGCCTTTGTAAGCCTAAGAAGAAGTATTCGTAGTGGAGTGCCTAGATTGTAATAGCATGGGGAAAATTAGACATGCACAATGTGTCGCGCGATTGTAGTACTTCCCTAATTACGGTGGCAATGTCGATGGAAGAAACATAGTCGTAGGATAGGCTCATATGTCTTAAATATGATTGAATCTAGGATCAAAACATATCATTGGTCATGTTACACAAATACTCCCCAAGTGCTAGCGACATATAGTTTTACTAACTTGTGTTTTTGCATGCTCATAATAGTTAGATAAAACCCTCCCAATATCTATTTTTCCAACATTAGTTGTTCCTGACACGTGATCGGATTGACGACCCGATTGCGACTGTTTGTAGTTAACTTTTAAATTCTTAGGATCTCTATGGATGACCCGGTCTTGCCACTATCTACCCTATAGGTAGCTTAATAGTTAGAATAGGAGCAACAATACAAATTCTCATTTTTGATCCAATGCCACTCCTTGGGTTAATTAGTACATCTCCCGTGAAAATGTTGTGTTTATTAGCGAACCCGAGGGGAGACGGGCCATTGTGTCATCCTTGTGTGTTTTTTATTTTCCGGAATAGATATTGCTTGAGTTCTTGGTACAAACCGAGAAACCTTGCACTATGATTCTGAATTTTGTGTGTTTTCTTTATTTTTGTTTTTGTTGGAAAAAATCGTATGGAGAGGAAATGCTCAACGAGCGAGATTTTATAGTGTATGTCATTGCGGACACCCTATAGCGTCTTGCTCTTGATTGAGCGAATATAAGAGATAAATGGAAGTTTTTTGTTTCCAAAGTCAATGGGAACAAGAATGATACCCATACCATGACCCTCCCTCCTTTGATGTTGAGTTACATCCCCAATTCGTTGTATGGGGATGCATCGTGGAACCAACACTTGGATTTAGATATTTTGATCTCACCAACCTATATAATGCCCCAAACCCAATCCCTAGGGTTAATTCCCTACTCCGCATGTGAGGAAGTACTTGGAGTCTTGGCTAGTTTTGGTAGGACTAGTGAGTCACTCCAATCGCAGGTGCTTGTCTACATTAAATATTTGGGAATCCAACCCTCTTCAAGCGTTGAGAGAGTTAGATGGAAAGTAAGTGAATTGATAGGAAAGGTGAGCCAACTAGTTGGAAAAAAGAGGATAATGGATGAAGATTTTAACATATATGAGAGCATGAATTGTATTGTTGATGAATCCCCTTAATATTTTATTGATGTTATGGATAAAGAGTTTAACATGTATGAGGGCATAAATTATCTTATTGATGAGTCTATTTCACGTTTGATTGATGTTCTCGATGATATTGTGTGAGAGACTTTTGATGTTTCCATGAATGAAGCTTTAGAGAATGATCCCATTAATGATGCATGCTTTAGTTCTCTGAATGCTAGCTTGGTGGAGAGTGTGGGGAGGTTGATTCCAAACTTAAGACTCACATAGAGATCCTACCCGAGAACCTAGATGAACTAGTGATGCCCAAAACCAAGCCTTCAATAGAGGAACTGCCTGCAGTAGAACTCAAGCCTTTACCTGAGAACTTAAAATATGCTTTCTTAGGCGAGGGAGAGATATTACCGGTGATGATTTCTAGTAGGATAACTAGTGACCAAGAGGATAAGTTGATTGAGGTGCTTAGGAAGTTTAAGGGAGCTATAGGTTAGACCATAGTCGATATCAAAGTTATAAGACCCTCAACTTGTATGCACCGTATACAATTAGATATGGTGCAAAGCTCGTACAGAAACCTCAACGATGGTTAAACTCGCCGATAATAGAAGTAGTTAAGGGTGAAGTCCTTAAGTACTTAAGGTCTGGGTGATATACCCTATCTCTGATAATACTTAGGTGATTTTGACCCAAGTGGTGCCCAAAAAGAATGGGGTGACAGTGGTAGAGAACAAGGATGGGATTTGGTACCTACCCGTATTCAAAAAGGGTGGAAAGTGTGCATTGATTATCGCCACCTAAATGCGGTAACTAACAAGGACCATTTTCCCCTACCCTTCATTGACCAAATGCTAGAGAGGTTAACCGGTCACACTTATTACTCTTTCCTTGATGGCTATTTGAGATATTTCCAAATAGCCATCAACCCTGAGGATCAAGTGAATACTACCTTCACATGCTCTTTCGGCACTTTTTCCTATATGCGCTTACCTTTTAGTCTTTACAATGCCCCGGTACCTTCTAGATATTTATGGTTAACATATTCTCGGAGTTCATTGAGTTGTTCGTTAAAGTCTCCATAGATTATTTTACTATCCGTGGAGACTCCTTCGACACTTGCACCACATGAAACATGACCTTTTACCTTGGTTCTATAAGAACTTTTAACCCGATTTAAAGTCCTGGAAGAACTGAGGTAAATACAGCCTAATTAAAATGTATGTTTTTTGCCTCAGTTCACAAATAGGTAAAAATAAACCTTTTACCTCAGTTTTCAATCGGCATCAGTAGGTTTTGTGACCGACATCAGTTAATGGTAGATGGTCGACCAGGGTATATCATATCTGTGACATCACAAAAACCAACTTCGGCTTCCACATGAGTGATGTCAACCATCGCATGAAGGTATGTGATGGGTTAAGAAAAAGTGCAACCTCATTCACTTTGATGTCGTTCATATGTAAAGCAACGTCGCAGATCATTTAAAGCAACATCACGCACTGACGTTGAATGGTGATTAATACAGCATCATTTTATTTGGCTGACATTGCTAAGAAGGCCTTATTTTATACAATGTTGTTCAAGAGTAATTTCGATTGTGAATTTGTGCAAAATTGCATATGAATCTGTTAGACATCGTTTGTCAAATAGTATTTTATTATTTAATATTTGATGACCCATGAATCATTCGTCAATAGCAATTTCATTTTATTTACAAAAATTGACATTATTAATATACTAAAATACTGATTGTAAAATCAGTAACTCTCATTTTTCTATTACAGCGGATACACATGTAACAATGGATGTACAAATTATAAAGCCGAGAGCATACGACATAAATATGAACATCGAATGCAGTAAAGAGACATTGCATGATGAAAGGACGGAGGTCGCAGTATCTGAATAACAATCAACGTCGGATATTCATACATGTTCCAGTCAGTTCCTGCCAAATGCAATCCCGGTTACCATTCGTTTGTATCTCATTCTTGATGATGCACTGACCGACTTCGCACATTCAACCTGTGTTCATACTAAAATATGAATATTTTCCAAAATCAACCCTAACATCAGCCTTAAAATCATTGCATAATATTGGGAACACAATCAATATACACTATGTAACATGTAACAAAGTCAACACATTTAATGAAAATATTCAATCACTGTTAAAGGTATGTTCATAAAAGTGCTACATGAACATTGAATGGAGGGAAAACTACCTCAATTAATTTGAATCGAGAGATGCTCCATCCTAGGATACTTGTTGATTTTTGGCAGAAGAGTGTAGACTGGGTTCTTGAGTAGAGTTGAAATTTTTTGAATGGAGAGGAAGGTGTGGAGTTGGGGTAGGAGATGAGAAATAAGATGAGGTGTGGTGTGGTGTGGTGTGGTGTGGTGTGGTGTGGTGTTGTTCCTGAATATGATATAAATGGAATGGGTTTAGATGGGGGGAATTTGTTCAAAATTTTGGCTAAAAATTTCATTTGCCTCCTGAAATTTCATTTCAATCGACGTCATTTAAGTATCAGTCAATGGATCATTATATGAAAATTATATGCGACTTTGCTTATATGGGTCAAAGTATAATTTTTTATATTTATTGCAAAGAACTCACTTTTAAGATTGCAGGCCTTTCCGATGACCTGCTTATGGAAAACATGAACAAAATATTCCTGTACATGCGAATAACAAACCGTTATCTCTAAAATCGGATTTAGACTTCTCCTAATTTCTAGTGGGGACTTTAGTGGGAAAAATGAATAAATGCCCTAGTAGTCCCAAACTCAACTAAGATATTCCCTAAAATAATGTTGGTCACCCACAACTTATACACGATGTTGGTATTAGAGATACTATCCCCAGATAGACTTCGAGCAGATCTTCCAAAATGACCCTTGTATTATACTTAAGAGTAATCATCTGCAATATAATGTAGACCAAGTAGTAGCACTCTTTTAGAAATTATGGACATGAAGAACATGGTAAATGAAATTTCATTTGATTCTATTTGGTGAAAACTATCATTCACATAATGATGATAGTAAGCGTCTGAACACAATGTTAAGAAAATTTACGGATGATAAACCCAATGTTTGCCTCTATTGGACAGTACGCATATTTTCCGTTCAGGTGCAGAATGATGAAGTGTAGTGAGCATTCGAGGAGGTTAAGGGTCATAGCTTAGGTTTCTTAAAGTTTCATCATACAATGTCTGGGGAGATTCTAGTCTTGTTTCATTAACCAAAGCATGACAAAATTGGAACATCGCTCTCGTTACTTGTTCAATTAGATAAGGGTATCACCATATTTTGCATTGTGACTTTTCCCACTTTGTTGGAGGGACATATTTAAAAAAAATGAAAAGTAAACAGGCACGCCCAAATTGGATTCCAATCTTCGTTCACAAGACCTTTTCTATCCCCATTCAAACTAATTAATGATCCCCGGCGGTGATAATGAAACTAGCATGATCCCACTGGGACTTCCACAAAATCTTCCGATTAGCCCTTACATACTAGTTATTAAAACCTTAGTGAAATTGATGGTTGGATTTTTCTTATGTTCTAAATTCTAAGCTAAACCTAGGCCCGGTATTAAAACTTTAGTGAAATTGATGGTTGGATTTTTTTTATCTTCTAAATTCTAAGCTAAACCTATAATAAGTTATTTCGTCCGATTTTGGTGAGGTGTAATTTATCTTCCAAATTAATAGTCAGGGAATTAATGGAATACTAATAAAAATGAGGGAAGAATACCCCAATGACCTTCACAATGATTAAGTCAATGAGATTTAGATTATTGGCTATATCCAATTTTGCATTTTCTCCCCCACCATCTTGGAGGGACCTAATTGTAAAAACAAAATAGTTCACCGGTTGTGTACAAATCGATCATGATCGAACTGGACGTTAATGGCGTTTCTTGATAGTGACAATAACAATTACTAAATTTTCTACCATTTTTAACACGATTTATTTGCATTCTGGTCAGACGTGGGCCCATTTCATTTGCTAGTGGGCTAAATTAATGTGGCCCAATATATCCATGACCGACGTCGATAGTAAGTTGGTCCGATCTTGTAGAAAATGACTCACAAACGACAACGGTTACGCACTGTGTTTGACAAAGGCCCATTTGATACGCCAGTGGACTGAATTGGCTAGGCCCACAGTCAAACTTACCGACGTCACAATATCGTCGTTGTTGTATCGATCAAATCGACATAGCTTGCAACATTGTTGGAGGAATATACAAAGTTTGTAACGACTATATATATATGGATCTAACCTCATGCATTAGTTTAAACATTCAAATTTCCCTTGAATTGCAACAGTCCTCTTGTAAATCCTCTCAAAGGTATGGTCTCTACATTTGGTTATTTTACTTTGTTTATTTAATTTACTATTGAATTTTATTATTTATGTGGTGTAATGTGAATTTGTTAGTTTATTCCAGTAAGTTTTTTCTATGGATTAGGGTTCATCGATTAGGATTTAGGGTGTTACAATGTCGTTTAGGTTGTGGGTAAATTGTTTTTGTTTCAGGTTCATTTTGTTTCATTGTTTGTTGTTGTTGTTAGAGTCTCCCCCATTTAACGATTGGGACCTTTCCTACCCATCATTTGTACGTCGGTTAGAGCGACAAGGGTGCAAGGTCACTTATTCATAATTGCTATAGTTCATCTCCCCAATGATGTCGCACATTCATTTGTAAACCATTCGGTTTACCAAACTTTATGCGACATCGCTAATTCATAATTCCTACAGTGGATCTGACCTCGCATACTTATATTTTATCTATTCCGGTCGAGCGATAATTATGCAACTTTGCTTATTTATAATTTTTGGAGTTTACCTAGTGTCTGACGTTGCACACATCTTGGTTAACCATTCGGTTTTATCAACCCACGTGAGACTTCGATTAAACAAGTTGCATATATATATATATATATATATATTATTTGATTAATAGACTACATTAATTGAGTTGTTACCAATCATTAAAATTTGAATTTCAGGAATCGTGTCTAGAAGTATCGGTTTGCACTACAACCCCATTGTGGTGAGCGATTTAATCTTCATATTTAAATTGTGTTTCCTAGCTAGCTTGTACTACCAATATTAAAATTCAATTTATAAATTTTTCTTTAATTAACAGATCGATAGCGATTCAGACGATCACCGTCCGCGAGCAACATTTTGCAACAATGTTTATTATTTCATCCACACCCTGACGCAGATAAACTTTGTGGATGTTCCAATACTGGTAAGTAATCCTTGTAACGTATTTGATTTATTAAAAATCTGTTCCTATACTTTACTTTCATATTAACTGAATATGATTTTTTTTGTTTAAAATTCAGTATGTCCTTAGTCAGATTGTAGAGCGCCTACAATCGTTGAAGTTGCCGGCTGTGCTCAGGTTCAATTAACTGGGAGTACCACATGCATTACTCGGTGAAAAAGATATTGACGAGCCTAACACTGATGGGTTAGGAGCAGTTTATGATTTCTGAGGGACTCGGGAAAGGGGACACGCTCTACTTCGAGCTGGTTAATCGTTCTGGCCCTATAATTTTTAATGTTGAACTTCTTCCATATTGATGTATGATATTTTGAACCAGATTATTATTTATGTATTATATATATTTAATCTTTAATTCATAATCTTCATGTTAGCAATGTTATTTTAATGTTATTAAATCCTTATCAATTAACCTAACATGTGCAAAAAGTTCGAAAAGGAGTTTGATCTGTGATACGAATAATAAATTTTGGGTTATTGTGTCAATCAATTTTGAACTATCAAATTCGTGTAAAATGATTTTGTTTTTAATTAATGTCGAGCCTCTGACTGGCTGCTTGGTGGGACAAAATTGTTTGGCCCACCAAATTCTGTAGCGTCTCTAAGTACTCAACACCATGTCGCCTCATCCAACTTTACTACGACATTTCTTAGTATTCGACACCATGTATCGTGATCCAACTCTAGTGCGATATCTCATATATCAAGGGTGCAGAACTATGGTTTAAAACGACATCATTCTGGAAAGATTATAAATAGGGTGACCCTGAAAAGCAGTTCAACCATCCCACTCACAATTTTCCATGAATTCCAACAGTCTCCAACTTCCTCCTCATCTTCTCTAGTAAGGAAAAAGTTTTGTTCTTCCCCAAATCCTAACACCCAACTTTTCAAATTCTTACTTTACAATGTCAGATCTGTGGTCAGTGAATGTGTTATGATTTTTTGACCATCTAATTTTGTCTTGGATTTTTGAGAGTGTGAACTTTATTTGAGTTTAAACATAGGTATAACGTTTTTGTGTGTTGGCAAAGGGGATGTGTTTATTATGATGATGATTAGGCTTCATTTTTTCCAGTTGTATTTGTTTCTTCCCATTTCTTCCTATGATATATGCGACTTCACTTATCTGTCTTCCATAAAATCAGTTCATGTGACTATAGTTCGAAGTCGCATATTCTTATTTCTAGTAGCTTATCTTCAAGTATGTGACATCTTACTATTATCGGGTGTCCTTCGGCTTTAACGAAATGTTAGAGACGTTGTATCATGACATCTAATTGTACAATTGCAATGCTTATGCGACTTCAATTTTGTTTCGGTCTTATCATTGGTCTAATCGACCAGTATGTGGACTCGCATGTACATGTCGATCATCCAACAGGTTTGGGCTGACATGCACCTGCGACGGCATTGTCGACGTCCCACGTTGCACTCCTTAGGGTAGTTCGCACTAAACATTTTCCCTTTTGATGCAATACTGATGGTTGGCAAATGATCGTCTAATTCACCTTTTTCAGGTCTTTCACCGACGTACATATATATTTACTAGCTAACACATCTTCACACATTATATATAACAACTAATTACTTTTTTTATTTTCACCACACATGGTGTAACCCAAAGCTTGTTGTATTCGACATTGACCATCATACGATGGCTCTAGATAGCCCACATTTCCACTTCACTCTCAAGCAGCAGAACTTTGGGAAAACTCTACTTTGGTAAAACTTCTTAAATAAATTTTATTTGTTGACAATTCCACATATATATATGCATATTTCTCATTAATATTTGTTTGTGAATCAGTACATCTTGTGTGAGATTGTATCTCTCTTTCCGACTGAGAAGACTCTCGTAGTGCTGATGCGATACGGTACAGAGTGGCGTATGACTTACTCGGGGCAAGGTAGGATCAAGGCTCTTTCCCCAAAGGGTTTTGGAAAATTCCTTAGAGGAAACAACCTATGCATCGAGGATATTTTGTTCTTCATAGTGTTGCTAGTTGTGGGGCCAATATTCTTCAAGGTCATCATTGTCCATGGTGATTGAGTTTATTATTTTTCACTATTGTTGGAATTTAGACAACTCTAATTTTAATTCATGTAAAACTTGTATGCATATTTTCATGACTGTTGTTTTTCAAATTATTTAACCATCTTATTTGAACATTATATAATTGATTATGTATATGTGAGATTTGATTTGTGCATGATTTTATAGAACCAATTTATAATTCTACGATTATAAAACATTGAACAAAGGGTGTATTGGACGTTCACGAAAATTAATTCTAATATCTATGGTGTTTGTAGCATAATGACTTCTAGCTAGTATAATGCCTAATTGTCATTTTAAATACCCTTAAATTAATCGTGATGAAGAGATATTGGGAGAATAGGGATACCAAAATGAGGAGAACCGCACGGTCGTAACCATTATAGAGTGTCACATAATCAATAGTACTGGGAGACGATTGATCTACACCTGGAAGCATGTGTTACCAATTCATTTAGCACACTTATAATTATCTCCTGAAACATTGATTGCTAAATTTAGTTGGTTTTACATTGCAGGGGGTTGCCTTTTTTGGTTTTCTTGCATAAATCTCATGTTTTGTAGATTTATTTAGACTAATGAAGGTTATGTCCTTACGAGCATCTAGATCCGATGTTGCGTGCTTCACTATAGATCCCTCGTAAGTACTTCAGAGTAGAAGACCATTCACAAGAAAGGTAGTAGATATTTGAAGGTCATTTGCAAGGATGGTAGTAGATCGAAACCCATGCACTTAATCGTGGTAGTAGATGGAAATGTGCCAAAGAAAAAGAAGTTGAAGCCTAAAAAACTTTGAAGACTGACATGGCCCTACTTATCTGCACGGCCCATGTAAACCAATATGGTGGTAAGGCTAATTTAGGGCACAGGTCGTGTACTTATGCACGGCCCGTGCACATCTGCAAGATCATGTGACTAAGTATAGGCTTGGGTTGTGTCCTTTTGCACGACATATGCACCTCAAAGATTAAGATTTGAAGACCCATCCAACACCCAGCAACGTATTGCATGGCCACACCATCACAAGAAGGATAGCTCAGCTTCAACCTGGACCCGTACGAATCCGCACGGGACGGGCTTTCTGGCAAGCAAAGACTCTTCCAGCCAGCAGCCTGCATAGATTTTCACGGCTGTGCCGCTCAGAAGACCAAGGGACCCCATCCAAACTGTGGACCGTGCCACCGCATTAACTTAGGGTTTCTCCATTTGTGGGCCTCTTTAATTCTCATTTCCTACCTACAATATAAAGAGCCTATGTTACTAGGGTTCGAGAGGAACTTTGAAAGATAAGCATTAAGTATAATTTCTATTTTACTAGTTTCTAAGAGTGGATGGAGAGAAAGGGGGAATAACCCTCCTCTCTTCTTTTAATCTTTCGTAGTTTGCATAAGGGCATTGAATCCAATGGTAAAATTGGGTTCAATGCTTAAGGGGTGGTTTATTTTCTTGGGGTTCTAATTTGTATTCATAACTTGGTAGAGATTTTGTGAGATTTTTTATTACCCTATCTTATATGTGTATGAATATTATACTTGACTCGCTCTTTACATTATTGAAATGCTGCATGTTAATTTTACTCTACGATACACCATTTTTGTATGTAATACGAATCACGCTAGGCTTGTTTCCCTTGGTAGTTTCCAGTTAGGATATGCGGGATCGCCAGTCCTGGCTATGTAATGTGTGTACATAGGTCGTGAGCACCGAATCCATACGAGTGTATGCTTAACATCGACTAGGTCATAAACCTCGATAGATAAAGCATACTTGTTTGTAGCCACTAGGGTTGTAGTGTAGCAGCCATTACCGTTTCAACCCTAGAGTCATCATGAGATACTGATTCCTTTGCATCTATCAACTTGAGGAGACATGTTCATAGTGGAGGCCTGGGATGTAATTCTTTAAGAGAAAGATGAATGCGTACCGTCTAGACTGTTTGATGCACTTTTCTAATTTTGGAGGTGGCGTTGATGGAATAGACATAGGAACCTTTGTGTGACAGACATTGGAAAGTGTTGACTATCAACCACACTATGTGATATATACATTGGGATAGCCAGAGAGGATCTCAACAAACACTTGTCGAAGTTTCATTTGGTTTGCACCAATATGAAACCACCGGGGGTGTCAGAGAAGGACTACAATTCGAGGTCATTTCATTTTCCACTGTAAGGTGCAGCTAAGGATTGGCTCTATTACCTCTCACCGAGCTACATTACTTCCTGGATAGACATAAAGCAGAGATTTATCAAGAAATACTTCCCGCCTTAAAAGCCTGCGGGTCTAAAGAAGCAAATTTCCAATATTTTGCAACTGGCGAACAAGTCATCGCACAAGTACTGGGAGATTCAAGTGGCTATTGGCTAGTTGGCCCTATCATCCATCCAAGGAAGGAAACCTTGTCTATTACTTCTTTGAAAGCTTATGTGATGAAGACATGTGCATGGTGAATGCGGCATGTAATGGATCTAAAGAAAACAAAAGCCCCCAAAGATTAAATGGCATTGTTCGAGAAGATGGCTAATGGTACAAGGCAGTTTTGAACCTGATCCCGTGTGTGGACTTTAAATAAGCTCACTCATTCTCCCACGCTTGAAGAGCAAGTCCAAGCGCTTGATTCCATAATGAAAGAGTTCATGAAAGAGAGAACGCAACAAGTGAAGGTGTGTGGTATTTGCAATCTTGATCACCTGACCGACACATGTCTGCAAGTGGTGGATAAATTCAAGAAGATGAAGGCCTTAGACTTCAATGGTGGGAATAGGAAGTAAAATAGGGGGCAACAAAAAGGGTTCTGAGAAAACCAAGACAGAGACCGACAAGACCCCTATGCAGACTCCTTCAATCCCCGATATCGTGACCATCTGAACTTTTGATGGTGGTATGACAACCAAGGGTACAATCAAGGTTGACCAACTCAACCCTACCCAAGGGGAGAAGGACCTCCCAACACTAATGCTCAATTGTATAAATCAAACCGAGAAGTGATTCTTGAGGCAATCGCACAATTAGCAAAAAAAGAATGATGTGTTCATGAAGAAAACAAGAAGGGAGATTGAGGAACTCAGCATAAGAGCCTTTTCGAGTATTAAGAACCTTGAAGTGAAAATTGGTTAACTTGTCACTTCGGTGAGCCATCTTGAGGCTAGATAATCCTAAAAGCTACCGTCCCAACCCGAGATGAATCCACGCAATGTGAGTGCCTTGAAATTAAGAAGAAGGAATGAGGTACTCGAAGCCAAGAAGCAGGTCATGCAAGAGGATGACAAATTTGTGGAAAGAAACAAGGCCAATCTCGAAGAAGAATACATAGTAGTTGAGGAGGAGCCCTCAAATGAGCTCCCCACCACCGATGCAAGGGTCAACCATTCGCCACCATTTCCTAGTGCTCTATGGGAAAGGCCAAAGGTAGAAACTAACGAAGCTCAATTTTTCCAAGTCTTCGAGAAGGTTGAGCTTAGCATTCCAATTCTTAATGTCATTGAACAAGTTCTCTCATATGCTAAATTGTTGAAAATGCTTGCACTAAAAGAATAAACAAACCAACTAGGAAAGTATGTCAATTGATAATAGGGGGAGTAACCACTTTAGCTCATAAGAATATAAATAAAAGTGTGATTCCCCCGAAATGTTTCCAATCCCTATTTCTCTAGGAGGTAAATTAGTGAAGAATGCTATAATTGACTTAGGTGTATCTATCAATGTTATCCCATTTAGCCTATATGAGAATATTAACATGTGTGAATTTAGGGACACTAGGGTGATTGTCCAACTAACCGACCATTTCTAAGCTAGCCCTATAGGTATAAATAAGATGTTATAGTTAGGGTAGGAAATCTAGTTCACAACAGATTTCTATGTCCTTGATGTTGTGAACGATGGAGGTGCACCCCCAATATTATTGGGGTAACCATTCTTAAAAATATTAAGGACCAAAATAGATGTCTATTTGGGAACACTAACCCTAGAGGATGATGTTGACCAGGTTGGTTTTGAAATTTACAAGCATAAGAATGAATCACCTATTTCTTCTCTTGCATGCAATTACATAACCTTGTGTGATGAATTTTTTCAATGTGATGAGCCTTGCATGATTGATGATGATGAGTTCCTTGATGAGAGAAAGTATGCCTTGAACTCTGATTATGGAAATGATGTTGATGACAGCTATGCATGTATGAGTTTAGTGATGATATTTTTTTATTATGGATTGCTTTTCTATGCTCACTAAATTGCAACGGTTGGTGGAGAGTGGTGAGGACTTAAAATATCCTAGGCCACCTCCTAAACCCAAGGGACTTAAAACTTCCTAGGCCACCTCCTAAACTCAAGGAAATGGATAAACATTTAACATTAGCTAAGGACGGACATACAATCTCTATTGTAGATTTTTTAAAAAAAAACATGAAGGCAAGGGTGACATTTTGTGGAGATCTTTCCACAAAGATTTCATCATGGGTGGAATCGTGGATGTCAACTCCGGAGACCCAATGGTAGGTTCATTTTAATTATAATGCATGAAGAAAAAGTCGTGAGGATGAAAAACAAATATACGGTGTTTTTCCTTTCTTTTGTTTTGATGTTCTTGGTAGTTGATTTTTGCATGTTTGTGTGACAAAGGATTTTGTGTGGAACCCTTTTTACTTGTTTATTCTAATATCATGTCTCGTGTTTATGGTTAGAAGGATATAGGATTTGGATGAAAAGGTGTTAGAGGAAGGAAGGTACTAGGGAGCACGGGTCGTGTAAAATACAAGGCCCATGTAAGATGAGCAGGCACGAGGACTTCATATGGTATGGGTCGTGTCATGCCTCATACCTCATGCCTCATGCCTGTTGAAGAATATTGCAGTGGAGGCGGAATTGCATAATTTTGGCAGAATTGATTTTTTCTCCCAAAACAAGCACTTTTGCCCCCATTTGATTCTACAAATTTCTTCACCCTTAAGTTGGTTAACGTCAGTGGTACTACACCAAACATTAACACCTTCCTTGAGTATTAATCCATAAAAAATTTACTTCTGAATTTTCTATTTTTGCCTCAACAATTATTACCCATTTTTACCTCTCTCCTAAACAATCAATTTTTAGAAGATCTTTGATTCTTGATATATCCATATTATACGATAATTTTGGGATCTTTTTTACTCATTTTGTTATGCTTTTGTGCTTTGGATGCATCATTTTACCTTGAAGTTTTATTACTACAGTTAAGAGCGACTTTAGCGCTCTTATCACTTTTAATAAGGATTTTGTGACGAGGTAATGGTTTAAAGATTTGAAGACCATGAAGACTACATTTTGAAGACAATGAAGAACTTGAAGACCCGAAGAAGGGAAGAATATACAAATACACTTAGACAAAAATAAGACAATATGTGAAGGGAGCTTACTCTGCATGTCGCGACTCGCGATGCATGTGTCGCGACTCGCGACGGCCCACGTCCCAGATCTAATTTTTGGACTTTTTATATTATAAATACTCTCTTATCTCCTCTCTTTTCCAGCAACTCTTCCTCCCTGATTCCACAGCCATAAAACCCTAGTTTTTCACAATTTTCATCTTCTTTTCATGTTTGAATTGCTATTGTTATTTAGTATGAATTCTAGTAGCTAAACTTAGTCTTGGGAAAATGATTAAAGCTTCCAAACCCATGTCTTGAGAACTTTATATGAAGCTATTTAATGCTTTGCTATTGTGCATTTATTGTTCTTGAATGTTAGTTGTTGAAAGCATTAATGGTGTTAGAAGTTTGAGTATATAAATTGTTTGTATGATTACTCGTTAGGGTTTGGAGAAAATAGCTAATTTTCCTTTCTTTTGATATGAAATCCAAGGGCATGAACTAGAGCTTCTAATATGGTTGATGCTTTCATAAATTCTAGATAAATGTGATAATGTCTAATTCTTTATAATGTTTTTTTTGTAGCAAATGGGAGAAGTTTATGAACGTTGAACGTTCTTGACTAATCTTGTATAAATGCATGAATTGGTTCAATGCTT
>JAULKK010262727.1:0-15156 GCA_032355705.1 Rubia peregrina
ATATTTAGGGTCAAAGTTTGTAAAGTTTGACTCTCAAAAAGCAATTAGGAAGTTTAAAGTGGGACGGAGGGAGTATATATATTGAGATTACGCGGACCGGTTCTTAGGAAGTCCACCTCGCACATACCCAAGTTGTCTATAAGTTGAGTTCTGATGTGGTATGAACTCTTCAGAAGATGGTGACGACCTCCGTTGGCATTGCGTGCTGGGTTATTTGTTCTTGCAAGAATCTCTGGATTTGATTTTAGGTAAAGTTCTTATGTGTGTGACACTTTGCTCTAGTTATCGCTCACCTTGTTTCTTTTGTCTCTTTCCTATTTATAGGTTCGTTCACCCTACCTTCAGGGTGCGATGCGTTCACATGGGGTGTGTCCAGCATGACCAACGAGGGTGCTATTGTGGGTCATGTTCCATATATCGTGGCTGACGTGGTGGTTGTTTATGTGGTCATGACCGGATGCACGTTTTGTGCATTATCTGTTTCAGCAAACTCAAAGTGCAGCCCTGGGTTCGCTGGTATGGGCACTCGGTTTGTGGCTTACGCGGTCAAGTCTAGTTGTGTATATCGCGTATATACCTCATATACCATAAGCCCCCTAACCAGGAAGGGTTGAGGCCTAGATCACTATGTATTGCAGGATGAAGAATAGGCGATGTTAATACCACTGTTGCGTTGTGGCAGTGGGGGTGAATATTGGTTGTGTTCATCCGCCCCGCGTGTGTGACCCCACGTGTGTGACGTGATGTTGTGAGACTCTTCGTGGGTAAACGTGTCTGTAGCGGTAGTTGATTCATCATTGTTCTAGTTATGTCTTAGAGATGTTCATTTGCCCGAAACACCACTTTGTTTGCTAATGCCTTTTTGAATACTGTGCCCGACTTTGGTTTACTGACACCAGAGTCAGTTGAATGCATTGGGGAGTTTCCTCTATATAAATGGACAAAGGTTTCAGATTAATTCATTCCTAATTTAATGAAGTATTGACTTTTTTAAGCCTCGGGGTTGTCTTGTTTCCTTGTTTCTGTCTTCTCCATCTTAGGTATGTTGGTTTTCTTTGCGGGTACAATACCGGCATTGTGTTATAGTGGATGTGTCTATCTAGGACTGTTGGGCGTTCAGGCCACTTATAGAGTTTTGTTGTTCCCTGATTCTTTTTCTAGGTATGGGATTTCTAGGGTTGTCTTTTCTGGACCAGTCGTTGTTCGTTATAATAAAGTAGGGTCCAAGACTAAGGGTGTGCTATCTATTGATCCCCAAGTTGCATATGTGGCTGGAGCTCTGGCGGTAGCAGTTGATCCTGTCTCTGGCTTGTTAACGAGTTTAGGGAAAGTAATAAGCAAGAGTTGTCATTGGCTGGTTTTAATGAGTCTTCCAGCAGTCAGCTGGGGAGCCCGGAGAGTCCCTGGAGAAGAGGCAACGAACTTTCCGCAATCACTTTGTTGAGGTAGATGATGATAACATTGTTATTCTGTTAGGTGGCCTGAGCTTGACCGAACAAATATTCTTTAGTAGGTTTCTATATTGTGATGTCATGTATTGTTTAGAGGTTGTATTGTGGTAGTATGCGTCGTAAATTCTCCTTATTTATATATCTTGGATGGATTTTCGGCCTTTTAGGACCTCATTTGAAGGAGTTGGAAGATGTTAAACTAAGGAAAATGAATGTGACAACCTTAGGTCCGAGCTTGAGAGTGCTCGTGAGCGCCATCTCTTGTGTGAGGAAGAGGTGGGGAAACAACGTACCCAACAACAATAGGAGATTGCTCGTCTGCGAGCCATGCTTCAGGGTATGTGAGAGCGCTAGTTCACCAGGTCATGAAAGCTCATGGTTTCTTTAAATTGGTTTTTGAGGTTACGGACGCTGCCTACAATCTTTGTATCTATCTTGGGTACAAGCTCCTGCAATCTTCCTATTATGGGCATGTTCACAACCTTCCTCTTATGTCTAAAATAGAGTGAGGTCTTAGGTGACATCAACATGAGGTGGACAGGTTGTACTGCACAAAGGTGGGTAAATCTTGGTAATCTTCTTGTTGCTTGAATATTTAGAGGGTTTGTTCAGTCCACTTAGTTTAGAGGAGCTTTGAGTATGCACAGAAGATAAAGATTTTCAGCGTTCGCTTTGCATGGACGCTGGAGTTGATGAAGCGGTACCCGATGAGGATAAATCCTCTTCTAGGGATGACTAAGTTCGTAGTCGAGTCTTTTATTTTGTTAGTTCCGATATAGTGATTGTATATGTCTTCTTGAATACATTCCTTTAGAATTTTGATACTTAATTTGCCTTTTTCGACGATGTCGGAGTTTCCCCTGATTTTTATTGGTTGGTTGTACTTCCTAATAGGTGTCGAGTATGTTGGTTGTTTCTAGCGTGAGTGGTTCTTTTAACATTGGTGGATTAGTCTTGTCGCTGAACCTATGTAAGTTTTTGACTTGTTGCGAATTGTTCGAATTGTACGATCTACAATGGACCGGTTGGAGATGGTTTCGTGTGATCCATTCGCGGTAGGACGAGAAGTTTCTTAATAGTTTCCAGCTTCTATGGCTGGGAGATATGCCTTAAGTGGTACAATTATTGATGTTCCTTGGTATGTAGAAGTTCTTTCTCCGCCGCGTAGGACCTGTAACTTAGTGGAGGAATCTTGCAATTACCTTGATGACGTGAGGGATATGTCGAGATATGTAAGGTCGTTCCATCTGGCACATCACCAGGAAGAGTGGATTGTTAGGGTTGGTAGGTGAATAGAGGATTCATGCTCCAGTGTTTGGACCTGGCCTCCTTTGACAAAGAGAATAATGCTTGTGAAATGTGTATCGATAAACTAGATGATGATTCTGGGGAACTGGGATTTTTCTGTGTCTAACATCAGAACGAGATGGCGAGGCTGGTTCGGTAAGTGGAGTACTAGAGGCGAGTTCTGGCATCTACAGTTATTGAATAAGATCTTGGATAAGAATTTGACACACGTGGAAAAGGCTTACCAGAAGTTAGATGGTGTGAAAAGATATTTGGCATCCGCTCAAGCTTCTGCTTTAGAGTGGTAGTATGAATTTGGAATTAGAAGAGGCCAATACGTGGCTTGTAGAAGAGAACCAAAGTATGATTGTGATTAATCGTGAAATTTTTCAGGGTGTTGTTGCTTCTCCTTGGCCGATTGAGGTGCGCGGTTCACATGAAGTGTCAACTGGATGGATGGTCAAATTGTTGTCCTGGAACTTCTTCACATCTGGACAGAGATACGTAGGAAGATAATAGTGTTTTTTGTCGGATTATGGATTGTTATCAGAAGACTGTGGTGTTAAGTTATCAGCTTCATCATGGGAAATATGGTCTGGTTGAGGACTGAATAGCCTATTATAAGCAACAGTTGGATAAGATGTGACGACTAGGAAAGCGTGATCATCCCGTTTATGCTCATATGCACTATGAGCTTGACTGTATACTAGAGGCCGAAAGGTAGAATGGTGCAAAGTAGCATTAGATAGGTCTTGCCTTAGATCTGTATGAATGGTTGGGCTAAGACTTGTACCTTCCTGTATAATTCGGGGTGTATTTGTAACCTTGTTTATTTTGTATTGTAGTCGTCTTGTACGTGTACGAGTTTCCCATTTTGTTTTTGTATTTGTGTTTTTTTAATTATTTTCTTGCTTGAATTGCGAAATGGAGATGTACCTTTATTTATGAGATTGCAGGTGATTTTCCTTCTTAAGTCGTGAAGTGGGGATTTACCCTTTTTTGCAAAGCTGCGGGTGATTTTCTAGTTCAAGTCGTGAGGTGGGAATGTACCCTTATTTGCGAAGTCGCGGGTGATTTTCCTGTTTAAGTTGCGAGGTGTAGATTTATTTTTATTTGCAAAGCTGCAAGTGATTTTCCTACTTAAGTCGCGATTTGGGATGTAACTTTAGTTGCGAAGTTGCAGGTGATTTTTTTGCTTAATTCACGAGGTCAATATTTACCCTTATTTGCGAAACCGCGGGTTATATTCCTGCTTATGTTGCGAGGTGGGGATTTACCCTTATCAGGTTCTTGTTGTGCACATATTTTTTTACCTCCAACAAGAAGTTTTCAATTATGTATGTACATCCACGATCGTTTCGTGTCCATAATTAGAAAGAACGGTTTGCGGTCATATTGAGATCTATGTGCAATAAATCCATACAGGAACCCTAGATTTACGCATGTTATTCCTAAGGCTGGTTACATGCCACATATTTGGGATATGTGTTTCATCCATCTAGGCCAGGGAGTAGCTATTGGACTCGTATGCTTATGTGAATGTGTATGGGCCTTCCCATGTGGGGTATAGTTTCCCTATATTCTCGGCTAGAATGGATTAATTTTTTAGTTGGGCTAAGCCCCCTACCTTTAAGGATGTTTTTTGAGCTCTATCTTTGTATGAAAAGTATCTGTTATACCTAGCCATTCTGATGCTTGCAATTTGTCTACGTAGATTTTCTTTGATGTTTTCCAGGTTAACACCTTCATCGTAGTTGATGGTTCTTGGGTTAGGGATGCCTACTTTTGCAAGGATGACTGTCTCATGTCCCTGCACTAAGCTAAATGTTGTTTTAGGTGTTGATGTTCTGGGAGTGGTTCAGTATGCCCACAAGATGGTAGGTAGCTCTTCAACCCATCCCGTTTGCTTTCCTTTCAATCTCTTAGGATACCTTGTACTATGGTTCGATTTGTGACTTTTACTTAACCGTTGGCTTAGGGGTGTGCTACCGAGAGGTGAACTTATGAATTATGTTTAATTCCTTGCACCATTTATTGAATGCTCCACTTGCAAATTGGGTTGCATTGTTTGAGATGATTATTTTTGGTATGCTAAAATGGCATACCATGTTTTGCAAGATGAATGCGCTTGCAGGTTTAGTGGTGATCCTATTGAGGGGCTTCACTTAGACTCACTCATTGAAGTAATTGATGACGTCATTTAGGAATTTCTCTTCACTCAAACTGTCTGGGAAGGGGCTCATGATGTCTATTCCCCATTTTTCGAATGGTCATGCATTGTAAACTCCAGTCAATTTTGATTGTGGTCTATGTTGGACCATGGCATTCCGCTAGTAACTATTTCACTTTTGGAAGAATGATTGTGTATCTTCGAACATCGTTTGCCAATAGTATCCTGACAGAAGAATTTTCTTAGCTACGGTTCGAGCACCTTGGTGTGATCCACACCATCCTTCGTACATATCTCTAATGAAGAGTGCAGATAAGTGTATGCATCTTAATTATCCAGAATGTGAGGTACTTTTTTTTGTAAAGGATGTTGTTGGAGTAACCGTATGATGAGGCCTTGAGTTTGACTTTTCTCACTTCGTTCCTATCTATAGGTAGGAGGCCATGTTCCAATTATTGTATGATGGGTTCTCATCCAACCCATGTTGTCTTTTTAGATTTTTGCTACTGTTGTGGTTGTAGTGATGTGAATTAGAGCGACGTGTATCCTAAGGTCGCTAGCTTGTGTAATGCGTCCACCTTTATGTTTTCTGAACTTGGGACATGGGCTACTCTTGATGTAGTTTAACCGGTAGATGAGTTGCCTTATTTTCAATTACTTAATCAGTTACCTCTCCTTGACGATGTAGTCTCCTAACACTTGATTGACAACTACTTGTGAGTCACTATGGACATGGACACTTCATATGTCCATTCTTATTATAACACCCCCCATACAATGAACACCTTGATTTAAGTATGTGTAAGGTAAGACCTGAGCGCGTTACTAAGAATCTAACTGATCGGATTATTTACATGCAGTAACGAGCAATACAGAATATGCAGAAGCTATTTAAGACTTCAAAACCTATCTTACTATTACAATGAAAGTCTTATAATAAGTGTTTTACATGGTTTAAAAATAAAATTTCTAAATGGTTCTAGATTCAAAAGCTCATCCAGGATCCTATCTCCAAATGAAGTAAAGGCATCGCGTAGGAGCTCTCACTCTATCTGCTCATCGCCTGTTAGGGTCATTTAAACTAGGATAAGCTCTTTCCTTAGTGAGGTTCCATTGCTAGTATTTACCAAGTGGAGTTTTAGTGATCACATAAAATAAATAGCCACAAAAATCCTAGCACATAGTAAAAAGATACGGGTGGTTAATGCCAAGTTATAGTCAAGTTCCTACATGGAAATTATTACTAACATACATGGCATAACCTTTTCAATGGTGCCCGAAGTCTATCAGATCCATGAGTCCATTCTCAACAACCATGACCAATATGTTCAGTTAGGAGCTTGTATCAGTAACCAGATGGTTATACAAGCATACCAAAACTCCACATGTAGCCAATCAATCGTACACCTCAGTCTATACCATTCCCCAATGATTTAGATCAAACTACAATCGGGTATCACAGACAAGTAATCCAGTAGCACGCAACCATGTTTGACCCGACAAGATAAAGTACAAGCCCGTCATCCATGTAATATCAAAATAAGTAAGCATGGTGTGATAAAGTACACTCAACACTTAATTATTATGACAACATAATAATTAACAAGAACAAATGAAATATTATCAAAACAATAGATGCATAATTTAAAATTTCAATTGGCACATTTCAATTAACGAGCATAACAAAGCATGCAATATTCCCTTTTTAATCCAATTCATGCTAGGGTGATGATAACACTCACCTTAGCTAACCATAGTTTCGGTGTTTCAAAATTAGTGCACCTCCATCATTCCTATCTGAACAGCTACATTTTCCTGTATTTTATTTGCAAGAGGGGATGATTTCCTTAGAACAAATTCTAAAGAAACCAGTCCCCCCCGGTATTTACACTTGTTCAGCATTAGCTTTGGCTTGAAATAACTACCTTTTATGAATGAGACATACAATTGTCTCATTTCTCTCATTGCATGACACTACAAGAAACATGACCTTTTACCTCGGTTCTGCAGAACTTTTTACCTCTGTTTTTAGTCCCAAAAAAATCCAGGCAAATACTTTCGTAGTAAAAATTACATTTTTCCTCGGCTCAAAATCCTGGTAAAAAGTTACTTCTACCTCGGTTTGGACTGACATCGGCAGGTTTTGTGATCGATGCCGGTCCAAGCAAAAAGACCAACGATAAGAGACCATAGTTGCAGCTTCGTTTAGGTCGATGTTGGCATGCACAAGGATCAATGTCGGTTATAGCAAGAAGGTAGACGATAGGACATGATTGCCGCAAGTTTGTACAAGAAGACATCACGGATAAATAAGAGCGACGTTGAAGATGCTAGTATGTGACATTGCATGCTCTAAGGAACCCATGTCGTGTGTCGGCTATCGTGGAAGACTAACGACGTCATTTTTAATGATCGACATCGCAAAAAAATTTGATGTCGATTTATGGAATGTCGGTAAGGTGTCGGCTCTTCACCTATTTGTGCAACGTTCCAGATCAATCATGGAGACATCGATTCTTGTACTATATTATATATTTAATATTTGATGACGCGAACAATTGTTTGTCGATAGACGTTACATGCTACTTAATATTTCATAGCTCGTGAAATGGTTAAACATTATACAATAATCAAATGTTGTTCAATTAATGTGGGAAAGAATGACATGTTAAAAAATCCTCATAACTTGAACATATATTACCAATAAATGTTAGAATATCTTAAAATACATAAGGTTGATATGAAATTGAAACATTAATTATATTGAACCTCCATTATCTACGTTGTACGACATTAACACTGTCAAGGGGATTATGGAAATGACAAGTCCGTCCATCTATATGCTGAAAGTCTATCGATAACTCTCTTTTTTCCTATTCAACCAATACACAAGAAACAAAAAATGTATGTTAGAATTGGGCACTCCCCAAATAAAATACACACAATATAGTAATACGAAGACAACATGAATCTCAACATGGAAAAAGTAACTGATCTACTTTAGAGCGATGCCGTATGTATGAGTGACCAAAGTAGCAAAGTCTGACTGATGAGCGACGTCGGGAAATCATTGATATTTCAATTATTTCCTAGTCCCATGCAACGTCGGTCAATGTTCAGTACCATATCGTATGAGACGATTAGCTGTGACCAATGTCGCACATTCAAACTGTGTCCATATGAAGATGTAATTATTGTCCACAATCAGCCCTAATATAAGTTTTTTTCTCATTCCTTACAAACATGGCATTATCTTGGAAACACAAACAATATACACTATATAACATGTAACAAATTCATCATACTTCATGAAAATATTCAATCATTGATCAATGAGAGAAAAAACATATAGAAGGTATGGTTCTAAAATTTCTAAATGAACATGGAATGAATGGAAAACTACCCCAATTAATTTCAACCTGGAAATGCTCCACCCTCAAATTTTTGTTGATGATTTAGAGAAGCAATATGATTGAGCTCTTTAGTGGTTGTAATGGTGTGAATGGAAAGAATGGTGTGGAGTTGGGTTTGGAGGAAGTGTGTTGGAGATGGGAAATGGGTGTTGGTGCTGAAAATTATTGACATGAAAAAGGGATGGGGGATTTTGGTTCAATTTTTTGGGTCAAATTTTTGCATCCCGCTAGAAATTTCATGTCAACCTATGTCGGTAGGGGGTCAGTTTGAGGTTCGCTCTATGCGACTCATTTGCGACATCATACATAAGAATCGTAGTCTAATTTTCGAAAAGTGTCATAAAATACTCCTTGTTAAGATTGAGGACCCTTCCCTCGACTCGTTTATGCCAAAATCGGAACAACATTGTCCTGAAAATGTGAATAAAAAAATGTTATCTCTAATTTTGTGTTTCGACTTCTCCACTTTCTTGGAGGGAACTATGTACAAAATTTAAAAAGTTCCCCAGTTGTCCTAAACTCTATTATGATCGTCCCGAAAAGAAACTTTGTCATCTATAGTCGAACTTATAATAACCAAGGCTAATAAAGAAACTGGTCTTATTCCACATAGACTTCCACAAGTTCTTCCGAATGACCCTTGTATACTTATGAGTAATCATCTACAATTCACTCAAGACCATGTACTAGCGCTTTCTAAAATTTGATGGATGGAATTTTATTACATTTTTATTTCATAAAAAACCAAGAATATGAAGTTTCATGGAAATTATTGTCTGTGAGTATATGACGGACATGGTCATAGAATATGACGGAATTCTATGTGGTGGAAATTATTGTTCTCATAATGCTTATCATAAGGGTATTAATGGAATACTAATAAAAATGATGGACGGTTACCCCAATTCGCATCCCTCTTAGACAGTACACATAATCTCCATATGAAACATTTGTCCTTTATTAAGGTGCAAAGTTCTGAAGTATAGTGAACATGCAAGGAAGTTTGTGACATAGTATAATTTTTGTAAAGTTTTGTCATATATTGTCCATGAGTATTTTGGGTCCGTTCCATTGACTCGTGCATGACTAAATCGGAACATCTTGGCCATGACTTGGTGAATTAGATACAGGTATCTCCAATTTTGCATTTCGACTTCTCCCATTTTGTTGGAGGGGTATAAGTGCAAAAATTAAAAAGTACACTAGCAGTCCCAAAATAAATCCAATCATCCCGAAAGGGACCTTTACCATCCCCAGTCAAACTTATAATCCCATTAAGTGATAAAGAAACTGACATGATCCCACAGAAACTTCAACAAGATCTTCCAATTAACCATTGCATACTTATAAATAATTATCTACTACTAGGACTTGAAAAAAATTATGGATGGAATTTCATTATCTTTTTAGTTTATAAAAAAGAAAGAATATGTAATTTTGGGTGATTCTATGTGGTGGAAATTATCGTTCTAATAACACTCATCAAAAGTGTAATAATGGAATACTAATAAAATTGGGGGACGAATACCCATGTTCGTTGATGCCTAAATCGGAGCAACATGATTGTGACAATGTGATTTAGATTATTGAGTATCTCCAATTTTGCATTTCGACCTCTCCCAACTTCTTGGAGGGAACTAAGTGTAAAAACTAAAAAGTTCACCAGTTGTGCTAGATCGAACCGGACATTAATAAAGTTCATAGACATTTATAAATTTAAATTAGTAGTTTCTAATATACTATTAATCGTTATTAAGGTCAATTATATTCATTTTGGTTACACGCGGCCCTATTTACTCTGCTAGTGGGCTGAAATGGTAAGGCCCACTTTCAGGTTAGCCGATGTCGATCAAATATCGGTAAAATCAATTGACGTGCGACGTCGTACATGCCGATCTAGAATTCAAAAAATTCAACTAAATTCATTTTGGTCAATCGCGGGCCCATTTGGTCTGCTAGTGGGCTAAATGGTGAGGCTAACATTTAGATTAGCCGACGTTAGTCATATGTCGACGAGGTTGACAAACGTGCAATGTTGCACAAGCCGAGGCAGAATTCACAAGAGTTCCAAATGATTATATATATGGAGCCCACCTCATAAATCACTTCAAACATTTAACTTTGTTTTGAATTTAAACAGTCCTTCAACCCCTCTTCTCAAAGGTATGGTTTCTAGATTATGTAGATTACTTTTGTTTTTGTATTTTTCTTTAAAATTGTTGTGTATTTGGTGTGTGAATGTGTTTTTTGTTTTGAAGTTCCTATGGATTAGGGTTCTAGGGTTTATAAATTTTTGTTTGATGTTCTCTTTCGATAATGTGGCCCATTGTTTTGGTTAAGGACTTTTCTTATCTCCTGTTTTCTGTTGTTGTTAATGTATCTGCTGGGTTTGAATGCAACATCAGTGGCTCTTTGATTTGCCTTCGTTTGGAGTGATCGCCGTGCGACATCGCTCATTCATATTTTGTGTTTTTTTCTTGTATGAGATGTCGCACCATCTTGGTTTCAAATTGATTTTACCAATGGGTGAGCGACGTCGCTTAAACATGACGGCCATGCTATTATTTTGGACCGGCATGTATGTGCGACGCCTAGCCAACTTACAAGATTAATTGAACCAATTTCTATCGTACCATTTTCTATCTATCTTTATATATATCATCCGTGATAATATGAATTTCAGGAATCATGGCTAACAATGAAAGTTCGATTTGTCGTTCCACAATTAAGGTGAGCGATTTTCTGTTTAAATTGATACTTAAATTCTTTTTATGTGATGACTTATATTCTAATTTAATTTGTAATAATTTCATTGACCAATGCATATCCGTAGTGATTCGAATGTTGACCGTCCGCAGACTTCATTCGGCGATATCATTCCACATTTTGTCCACACTCTAACGCAGACAAACTTTGATTCAACTCCTACTTCGGTAAATCCTCCCTATTACACATGTATTTTATTTCCATTTAACTTTTTCTCTTGATTACTTTCAAATATACTAACTATGATTTTCTATTTATAATTTAGTACGTCCCAGGCCAGATCGTGGTCAAGACGCCTGTTGTCTTGAGGTGCAACGGAAAGGAGTATCACATGCACTAATCGGGGAACATGAGGCTCAAGACCCTAACCACAAAAGGTTTTAGCGAGTTTCTTGATGCAGAGGAACTGAGGGTTGAGGACACTCTCTACTTCGAGATATTAGACGGTTCTGGGCCGATAGTGTTCAATGTCATCATTCTTACACCCATATTTTAGTCTTACTGCTTACAATTTGGAACAAATTAAAACAAATATATTCGAATTTGGAACATTTTTTTAATGTATTTTAATCTTTAATCTTTAAGCTATAATCTATATGTTGAATAATTTAATGTTATTGAGTCCTTAATATTTAACCTAACATATGAACAAAATTTTAATGTAACGATCATTCACAAAACTACAAAAGACTTGTGTGTAATGAATAATTTGTTACAATCATTCTGAAACTAGCAAATATTTATTGCGAGAAAAATATTTTAATAAATTCAAACTATTGACCGACTATTTTCCTAAATGGGGAACATTTAATACACTACCAAAAAAAAGTTGGGTCTGAAAGAGCTATAAATATTGGGTCCCTCACAATCAGTTCAACCTTTAATTTCCAAGTTTCCCGCGAATTTCAACCGTCTTCCATGCTCTCTTCTCTTCTTTATTTTCAAAGGTATGGTTTTTCTACTCTTCTAACACTTGCATTTTTTAATTGTTACTTTACATTGTTCGATCTATGGTCTGTGAATTGTGTTTTTTGGTTTTCTAGTTTTTACTCAAATTTGTTAGAGTGTAAATTTTCCTTGAATGTAAAACTAGATCCTACGTTGTGGTATATTTTTTGACGTTTTTGTTTAATTTCCTTTTGTTAAAGCATCATTTTTTGGATTTATGTGTTTTTCCCGTAGCTGCCTCCGATGCATACAACTTCGGTACCCTGTCGGTTACACATCGCTCGATGTGAATCGTGTGCGACATCGTACATTCTTATTTTCAGTAATATGTTTTGATGTATTAGACATTGCACCTATGCCGGTTTGACCATGGGTAAAACTGATTTGTTACCGATGTCTCATACAGGCATTTAAGTTTACTTTTAAATTACATAAGCGACCTCATTTTTGCATTAGTCAAGTGTTCGGTTATGTCAACTATAGAGCGATATCCCTAGTACTTGTCGACCAAGCCATTGTTTTGGACCGTACCTGTGAAGCATAAACGACATTGCACCTTGAATTTCTCAGGCTAGTTTGCACTTAAATTTTTCATTTTTGATTTTCTCAAGCATAATGGGCGTCGAAGGATCGTCAAATCACCCATTTTACCAGGTCTTTTACCATTTTACATATACACACACACACACACACACTAATTCATCATCAAACTTTATCACAATTTTTTTCATACAGTTCTCCATACAACGGGGCAACCCAGAACCTCTTGTGTTTGACCTTGAACATTATACAATGTTTGTTGATAGGCCACATTTCCACTGCACTCTAAAGCAGCAAAACTTCAAGAAAAAATCAACTTTGGTAAGGAATTTTAAATTAATATTATTTGTTTTTAATTGCATATATGTGTGTGTATATATATTTCTAATCAATATAATTTTTAGTGACTTGGTACATCCCGAGGGACATTGTACCACTCTTTTCGAATGACAAGACCCCCGTTGTGCTAAGGTACTAAGGGAGAGAGTGGTCCATGAACTACTCGGGGTGGGAAGATTAAGGCCATGCCCCCAAAGGGTTTTGGCGAGTTCCATTCCAAAAAACGCATACGCATTGGGGACACCTTGTTCTTCGAGGTCGTACAAGCTGGGGGCCAATTGTCTTCAAGGTCATTATAATGCGAGATGATTGATTTTATTGCAATTTATATTCTGTTGGAACTAAAACAATTCTTACCCCTATTTATGTACTAATTTTAAGTATATTTTCATAACTACTACTTTTCTAATAATTTAACTACCTTATTTGAATAATATATAATTGAATGTATGTGAGATTTGATATGTGCATGATTTTAAATACCAACCATACCATGCATTCAACACCATTTTCTATAATTGTTTTAAAAAACCATTGAAAAAATTCTCTTCTAGACCGCCGACGTCAATTATTTTCAAACAACTATAACCTATAAAACTTAATCGAGATAAAAGAAAAGGAAAACATCAATCAAGCAAAAAAGTCATGGGAACTTATTGTGTTATTGTGTGAACGAAGCAATTTGGTATCAGTGAAGTGTAGGATTTTAAAGGGGGTACTGGATGCTACCGTAGTGCCTAATTGGCCTAATTGGCCATTTTCAATTGTAACATAACAAAAATCACCTTTTAAATTTTTAAATAATACTTCCTCTTTTTTCAAAGTCAGTCTATTTCAACTTTAACCTCTAAAAGTTCTATCAATTACATAAGTTCGACATCGGTCGTCCATTGCATCACATGTCTGTGAAAACGACATATAATGCAATTTTGGAAGTTCTTTTTAAACAACATATGCTACGTCACATGCAATTGGGTAATATTATTTACTTCATTTTTTAACCTTTTATTTCGGTTAATATAATAGCTGAGGTAAAAAATATATTATTTACCTCAATTATTTTCAATCGAGGTAAAAAATATTATTTACTTCGAAATTAAAAATATCCCAGGTAAAAAAAATTATTTTGATTATTTTACCTAAATAAATAAAACAGGGGTAAAGGAAGAGAACAAATAGATTTTTTTTGTGTCTCGGTGACACGTATAGGGTGGGGTCCCCCCTCTCCCCATCCTATCTTGTTATTTTTTCATTTTATTTATTACTACTTCTAATTATAATATATATTTATTATTTATATTTTATTATTACTAGTATTGTTTTTTTTTCCAATGATTTAGCTTGCGATTTTTCTAATTGTAATGATTCTAGTTGTGAATTCAATGTTGTGAAATTTTATACATACTTTTGATACTGTTGTATTAGTTATAGAACTTCAATATGATTTATTATATGTATCTAATCTCTATTTAATTATAAACTTCAATTACTCTTTCTTACTTGATTAAATGTTTAATATTACAGTGTGAATTTTACTTCTTTTTTCACTCTATCTTGGTTTATTATGACTCGATATGTATTTCCTTTAGTTTTCTTATTTATTTTCCAAATACGTGTCTTTATTTAACATACTAGAGAAGAATAATAAACGTAACATTTCTTATTATTTTTAAATTTCCGTAGAGTTTAATTTTAAAATTCAATTTAAGGCGTAACCCAAGAAAAGAAAAGAAACCAGATCGTTCCTGATTTAAACTTAATTATTAGCTAAGTACTGAATTTTTTAAGTGCGGGGTTCACACTTATTGCCCAATTAAGTCCTCCAATGAGCTCCTCATATTGTACTTCATTTTTAGTGAGAGAAAAATCAAATACGAAGTGCATACCTGTATTTACTTCCACACATACCCTCTCCACAACCTTATTTTGAAGAAGCTCCACAGACCGAATGTCCATGAATTTCAATCGATCTTTTTTGCTTTGGATGGACTTGATATTGTTTTGTGTAGGTTCTCCTAGTCGGAATGTAACCCTTCAATCATGTCTGTCATTGCTGGACCTTGAATGGATGTTCTTGGGAGGAATGCGACTTCATGTTCTCCTAGCATTACCACAGAGACACCCCTCTAGCACCGATTTTTTGGCACCAATTTTTGAAAACCAGTTGATAAGACGTCAAATGCATGTATTTTCCGAAGCATTTAACATCTCTTTTGTTATCTTTTTGTTGGAAGATTGCTAG